>JAPPVO010007726.1:0-10205 GCA_030407325.1 Camellia japonica | reverse complement strand
GAATTGGCAGATCATGGGGTCGTGGGAATTTTATAGCTATAAAGGGCAGAATGTTTGCAGAGAGAGAGAGGACATGAACAACAACACAACTTACTTTCTACATTGTAACTTCTGTGTAGTTTTTTCCCTTCTACTTTCTACTTTGTTACAAACAACACAACAACACAACAACTTACTTTCTACTTTCTACTTTGTTACTTTCTACTTTGTTACCATCAGTTCATCGAAAGAAGTCTTCATCCTTTTCAGGCATTCGAACCAATACCACAATTGCTTGATTTTCTTCTTGAACTTGTCAACTTTAAATTACTGCTTCGTTGCTGTCGATATAGGCCCACCATAATTTTACTAACAATAAACCCATACTTCCATAGTAAACATTAAATAATTTCACAACTCCTGTTCGTAACTCGTAATTCATATACCAATCGGCATGGAGATAAAGTAACGAGTTCGTTGGGTTACTTTCTCCAAGTAACACCCAAAATTAACTGCCACTTGGGTTATATACAATATGCATGTGCTGGTATGTAATTTTGCAAACCCAGTTCGACAAAATTCGTATTTTACTCGAAATATAATACTAATTTACCGACACAAGTCATAACAAATCAATACGAAGCGAAACACATCGTTAGTTGATAAACCACACCGCAAAAAACCCTTCAGTTAGATCCAACCAAATATGGAACAGAAACAAGCAACCCGCAATAGGAATCTTGGAATACAGACATAAGCCAATTTCCCACCCAAAACAATACACAGACAACCCATATATATCTCACCTCACCTTCAATTAGTTTTCAAAATGACAAGTCACTGCAAACACAAATGACAACATCACTCTAAACAATATGGGAAATTTACAACTCGTGGCCTGTACATAAGTAACGTTGTGCCATTTCCTGGCATTGTACATAACCAATTATTTACACGTTACGTACAGCAATCCGTGCAAAATGAAAACTACATACATTATTTCCATGTGTTTTCAATAGCTAGTACTGTCTACCTAATAAATTAAGGGAATAAGTAAATCATACAAATTATACAATTACCTGATTCACCTCATCAATTGTGTTCGAATCATTTTTCCACACTGCTGCTTCAACACTACCGTATTGGCCCACAGGCTGCTTGGAATCAGGAGAAACATCGAAAAATAGTCGCCGTTGCTTAATGTGCGGTGTACTTGGATCCACCAACCCAGTTTTGCAGCGAACGGGCAATGACTCCGCATTGTACTCACGGTCAGTTATGTGGGGTGTATCTGCATCTGAGTTAGTACCCACTGTTCGGCTAAACCGAACCTTAGGACACGTTCGCTTTGTGTGCCCAATGCATTTGCAATTCCCACATTTTCTTGGTCTTCGACAGTTGGACGAGGCCCGTCCTGGGTTCCCTTTTGTCTTCACAACATCAGGATCTTCTACTCCAAATTGTCGACGGAATGAATGTTTCCCTTTGTCTCCATTCCCACCGTTCAAATTCCTCTCATATAACTCCTTCATCCGGCTCGTCATCGGAAGACATGCATCCCTAGCCTCTTTGAAACCTTCCGTTGATTGCGAGGCATAGAAACACATTTCGTTGTAGGAAGAACTCAATATCCCATACCGGGCCGTCTGTGTTGTAGTGCTATCAATTGAGGGTTGAGGCCATTGCTGGCCATCCTTGCTTGCAGCCCTTGTCCATCTATGCAGCACACAAGTTGGGGGAATTTGCGTTAAATTTTCGGCTTTCATAACACATATCATGTGGCAGCAAGGTAGCCCCAACGACTCAAACTTCATGCAAGAACACCTCATTGCAGCATCCACTGGACTGTGTGTTACTATCCATGATCTGTCCTTCACTTTGTACTTATGAATATAGTAGCATTTTTGACCATCCGGCAAAGGGAACACGTCCTTGACATTCAACTTCCCCTCTTCTAAGATTTCATCACGGAACATTCTAAATATATTTCGGGTGAATAGCTGAGCTCCATGTCTCTCTATATCTCGCAATGGAGTAATCAATACCGGAAAAGTGTTATTTGTTTCAGCATCATCTCCAGCCTCGTTATACCTTATCCTTGCAAGAGCCCGATCATAGTGCCTAACAAATTTATATAGCTTCAATTTGTGTTGGAGGAAGGGATTGAAATAAGCATTCATATACTCCGAGCACTGAGTGCTCTTCATCCCAGCAAAGAAATGTCCATGCATATATGCCTCAGCCCACATATGACGCTTCTCATATGTCTCCAACACCCAACTGTTGGTTTGAAGTCCAAATTTTTCGACCATTGTCGTCCAGCCATGCTCAAACTTTGTCTCATCCGTTTCCATGTCCATGCACTGTTTGAAAGCATGTGCAAAGCCACTTATGTGAACATTTGAAACAGCATTTTTCCCAAGATGCCAATTACATAATCGATGTCTTGCATCTGGAAATACTCTTCTGATTGCCTCTCGCATCGCCTTATCCCCATCTGTCAGTACGGACACAGGTGCTTTATTGCCCATCGCCTCCATAAATGTTTCCAAACCCATGTGTATGTCTCAATTGTCTCATTAGCTAGCAAAACACATGCAAATATCGTGGTCCTAAAGTGGCTAGTCACACTAGCCAACATGACAAAAGGTTTCTTGTATGCATTGGTTCTGTAAGTTGAGTCAAATATCAACACATCACCAAACTTTGCGTAGTCGGCCCGCGATTTCGAATCTGCCCAGAACAGATTTTGTAACTTGTTATCATTACACACATCATACTTGTAAAAAAAAACGTGCATCGACATCAAGTTTTGCACATAGGTAAACCAACGCACCATGCGCATCACCATCCTCAACTTCTGCTCTATGTTCAGCTTGAATATGGTTGTGCAGATCCGTACGGATGAAACCAACATTCTCATAAGACCCGGATTGATTTACCATATAGTCCATGATTTGGCTAGTCTTCACACCGACATTGCGCATAGCCATTGCTTGAGCTTTGTCAGCGCTGTTTAAACTGCGATGTGACCTCAGATACATCACACAGTGTTGTTCCGCCAATTCATGGTTGTGGTCTGCGACGAAGTAAGTCACAACATACTTTCCCCCTTCACCAGCATCCGCATCGTACCGTATGCGAAATTGGGCTTTGCAACCTACTCTTGTTAGTGCCTTGGGAGCTCTACTCTTCTCAGCAACACGGTCCAAGTATTTTGGTAATCTCTAACCTTCCCTTGAACACAACCACAGCCTACTAACGACATTTCCCTCTTTATTTGTGTTAAATCTGGATTTTCGTATACTAAATCCCTTGGCTTTAGCATACGCATTGTAGAAATCTTCTCCATCTTCGACCGAATCAAATTTCTGTTCCAGAATAGCACGTTCAACATCACCAACCATGTCATTGCGATGAGCATCGTCAACCATTTCTTTTTTCACATCGGCTCCGCCATCTTCAACGTTCATGTTGGTTGCTTCTTCATTGCTCGGACCAGCTTCGCAACCATGATCAGGTTCTGCCCGACTTTCATTCATCAAACGAATGTCATCTGCTTCATTTGGAATGTCATAATCATCACCTCCCCTTTTAACTTCCGCTGGGGCCATACTGCACATGACATTACTACAAACAATTACTTGATGACCGAAAATTGTTAACACAAACACAAACATGACATTTTCAAACGGTTTAGCTGTTTGTGCAAACACAAACACTCGCTTCAGAAAGAGAAAGAGAAAGGTTAGTTGCCAATCGAGGGGTTTCCGTTGGAGCGAAACGTAGAGCGGTTGAAGTTAGGATGGGGGTTTAGTTGAGGGAAAATAGCTGAAGTGAACGGGCCAGAGAGACAGAGAGGGAGACAGCTCCATACCTCATATCTAGTTCGAGAGAAGGGCTTCACTTCAGCAATGGAACCAACACAGCCTTGTAGTTACGTTGTTGTTGGAAATCGCCCGTTAAACTGTTCCCTACAGAGCTTCGTCAATGGAACGAACCCAACAGGGGCTTCTCCCTGTTAATGGAAATCAACAGTTACACTGACTCAACCTTACACAGAGAGGAGAACAGAGAGAGATAGAGACGAAATACAGAGAGTGAGTGGGATGCAATCATGCAAATACAAGCATTAACCGGTTGCCCCGGTTTCAACTTTTTCACGATTAAACAATTCAATGGTCTTGATCAATTATTGTAATCTAACGGCTAACAATTGGGTTGCATATGGTGTACAACCTTAAGGGGGTTGCACACTTAAGCAGGACCCTAAATTTTGTTCATTATTAATGTTTAAGAAGCAGGCAATGTAAAATAAAGTGGGATCTATTTATGATTTTGTAGTAGTGTCTATGTATATGTCATATCTATATGGTAATCCAAACATTTTATACTAGTCACAATCAAAGTTGTTATTCCTTTTCTATTGATACAGGAGATGAAGAGTCAGTGTGATGAGAAAATGTCCGATTTTATCTTTTGTAAAACAAGAACAGTTTTTACAAAAATAGTAAGTTTATTAATATGCTTCTAGCGGCTTCTGAATAAATTTATGTTTTTATTTTTCAGGTCAGAAATTTCCTAGAGAGATGCAAAATATGGTCAAAGAATTTAAGAATTTAGGCCTCGTTTGGGAACAGGCTAATTTAGTAACTTTTTGGCTATTTAGCTAAAATGTGATGTAAAAAAAACTAGTATGTTTGGGATGATTTTTTGGCTTTTTACGAAAAGATGTGCAAAAAGTAGAGAGAAAAGGGAATCTTTGACTTTTTTGTATGGGTTGTTGGCTTTTTGACTTTTTTAGTAACTTTTTGGCTTTTTGGCTAAAATAGCCTCTTGCCAAACGAGGCCTTAGTTTTTTCAAGTTTTTTCATTTTTTAATATATGTAATCACAGTTAAAAACTTTTATTAATTTCTTTGTATATACTTTTGAACAGTTAACTTTCATTTATGAAATATATGACGTTATTCCATTCAACATGTGGTAATGATTGAAAATATAGTATATATTGCATTTGAAAGCGTACAAAAGTGTGATCTTATCTCATTATTAATTATAAGTTTTATTAGATATTAATCACACTTAAAATCTGTGATCTAAATGTTTATTATCACATGTTTTATTAGTTATTAATCACACTTAAAAGGTGTGATGGAATCATTTTTAATCACACTTAAAATGTGTGATCTAAATGTTATTAATCACACTTAAAATGTGTGATTGAATCATTTTTAATCACACCTTAACTGTTATTAATCACACTTAAAATGTGTGATCGAATCATTTTTAATCACACCTAAAAGATGTGATCTAAATGTTATTAATCACACTTAAAAGGTGTGATGGAATCATTTTTTAATGACACTTAAAATGTGTGATTAAAAATGACATTTTTAATCACACTCCAAAGATCACACTTTAATAAAACTTAAAAAGTGTGATTAAATATCATCTATCACACAAAAAAAATGTGATTTATTCATGATTTTGTAGTAGTGATCTCAAAATAGGTTCATTTGGCTGCACAACTACTGTGCGCAGGCCCAATTCCTAATAAATTATGATTCATAAAAACTATGACCACGTGGCAACCAATCAGTTTTCTTCAATTTAACCATGGGTCAAACTTCTCCCCAGAACTTAACCATACCTTCACCAACCCTAGCCCCACACACCTTGGACTCTCACCAGATCTACTAGTTGCAACACCATTCACCCTTGTCGATCTTTTTTTTCTTTTATCCAGATTCACCATCGGGCATCACCCGGACACCCATCATCTCTACAATCCAACATGATACCCGTCGCCACCCATCATACCTTTGAGTCTATCTCCCTCAGCTTCATTTCCCCTTCTTTGCTTCATTCATATTCTCACTTCCCGGTCAGTCCCCAATTTGAAATAGAAACATTTTATTTTTGAGATCTCAAATTATATATACATAGATTTGATTATGAAACTAATATTGGGTATTTGTTTGTAACATTCCATAAATCCCATAACGACATTGATTTTTTGCTAATAGTTAATCGGAGTGCAAGACAAAAAGTGTGTAGGTGCGTATGCTCGACCATCAGTCAGCCAACTTTGCTCTGTGCTATGTGTGTCTCAAGAAAATACAGAACTTTAAAATCAAGAAGAAAGGACTAGTAAGGTGGGTGTTGTGTTATGGAGAACCAAATGAACAGTTTAACTGTGACCCTAGTTAAGTTGCTTTCGGCTATAAAAAAAATTTATTTAGAAAAACTTGTCCCATTTTTTTTTTTCAGATTTAGATGATGTGTCTGTAAACTACCTTCACGGTACGACCGTGTAAAATTTAATTCCCTGTTTATAAGGTCGTAAATGAATTGAGTCAAGCTGAATTGAATTTAAGTGTATTTGGATTTATTTATTAAGATTTTAACTAGTTTGAATTCGAGCTCAAGCTTAATAAAAATTTAACAAACCGAATTCGACCCGAGTTGGCTTAGGCTTGACTTGAACTTGAGCTTATTCACGAGCCTTCACAAAAGTATTTTCTTTCCCAAATCTCCATGCGTATCGTCGAATTATGTTAGTATTGAAAGTATTTTGTGTATGTGTGTAAACAAAAGTACTTTCTTTCCCAAATCTCCACCCACCATTTTGGCAGGCAACATTTTTTTTGTTCCGATGCCTCTGGCCCCCAAAATTCCTTTCTAGTAGAAATCTTTTTCCATACACACACAAACTTTCTCTGCATCTTCTTGAGATCCTTGCCAACTTTTAACATGGATAAATAGCAAACTGGTTGGTTTGAGAGAATGGCTTTAATCAGAGTTAACCTATCAACGATGTGGATATACATTTCCTTTTCCAATTTTCCAATTTCTTTTTGAATCTATCCAAAACATGCTCCCAAGTTTGTACGCTACTTGGATAAGCACGGAAAGCGAGAGACCTAACTACTTTAAAGGCAACTTCCCCACTCCGCATTTTAGCTTTTCAGAAGTTGCGCTCATCTGTCACATTCACTCCAAAATCATACTTTCATAGAAGTTAACATTTAGCCCAGATAACAACTCAAAGCTCTTTTCGCATTCAACAATTTCTCCGTATCTGCTTTACAATAAATGATCGTATCATCTGCACAACTGTAAATGGGTGATATTCAAACCATCAGATCTAATATCAACCCATTCAATTAGATTTAATTGTTGAAATGCTTTCCTAAGCTTTTAAGCATGTGAAGTAGATACACCCAATTAATGTGTCGTTGTTTTATTGAAAGTCAATCTTAAATATCACTCTCTTTTTGGTTCTCTTCATCAATAATTTCATTTGCTATAAGCACTCAATCCAATATTTGTCTCCCTTGAATAACTGTTGTTAGGATTTTTATCCTAAAGAAATTAATGATTTATGTTTTGGCAATACCTCTTTTGGCAATACTTCTTACTAATTGATTTCAGTTTTGATTTTATTATTTTATTTTGTCTTATCTTACTCCTAATTTTCTAAATCAATTGTGTTTAATTTATTTTATTGTGATTAATTTGTTTTTATAATTATTTTAGTTTGTATAGTTTGGTAAATGTTGTAAGTTTCAAAAAGATGCAATATTCGGTGGCTCAAAAGAAGTTGGGTGGCAAAATTGTCAAAGAGAGTAGGCTACAATTTTGATTCGTTTTTTAAGTCTGAAGTGGGCAGACTTTGTGGATGCTTCTGCATGTGGGAGACAAGCCTAAAGAAAGGGCTCCTTGATTTGAGGGAAAAGCTTGCTAAAAGAATGGAGAAATTCTGGGCAAATCAAAAGCTGCTAGGCTTGCTTGTGTCATCGCGCCCGCGAGGAAATGACTGCGCCCGCGATTTGGCAAGTCCAAAAATTCAACTCTCAGAAGTTTTCTCTATAAACTGCGAACGGTGGTCGTGCCAGCGAACCCCTTGACTGCGGCCGCGACCGTGGTGTCCGCCCCCGCGAAAGTTTTTGGACTTGGCCTATTTAAGGCATGCTTGGTTGGTTTATTTTGTATCTATCCCATCCATTTTCTGAGCACTCCCTCCTAAGCTCCTCTGAGTATTTTTACAAATAATCCTTAATCGATGGCCAAAACTTTTCCACAAATTTAAAATTGAAACCATCACATCGATAAAATCCATTCTAAATTTTGTTCTCTTCAAAAGGAACCTCTCCATCACACTGAGAGATCTAATCCATGAATCTTCTTTGAAAATATCATTTGTGAAACAATTAACAGTTTCATTTTTAATCTCATATAGGTTCAAAATAACCATACCCCGAGCACCAAGGAAGTTTGAAAATTTTCCTTAATTCCAAGAGATCGCTCCAGTTACCAATCTGTCTCCATCGTCATTAGGGCCATATACATTGACAATTAAGCAATGAAAATTTTGATTTAAAATCCCCTTTTAACAGAATAAAATTTCTAGTTACCTCAATGTTCCAAATTACACAATAACCTACATGATGCACCTTCAGATTCTTTTGCTGCCCATTCAAAATCAACGCCGCCCTTAGCAGTGACCATAAACACAAGTAAAACTCAGACATCGAACCCACTACCTCGTAGCATACCAGCAAAGAAGACTGTAAAAAAAAACTTGAGCAATCAAACCAAAGAGCAATTGCAAAATTCTGTACCCTCCCATGCCTCCCTTGTTTAGCAAAGATGAGTACAGACAAATTAAAAATCTTTGAAAGCCCACTAACAATTAACTCCAAAATTGCAGCTGCTGGCCGTCATCGTACAGGACCAGAATCCACAAAACAAAAGCAAAATTCAGGATCATCCTAAGTCTCTGAATTTGACTTTGTTCAGTAAAAAAAAAAACTGTAATATATTGACAATTGACATGCAGAAGTAATGCGGATGACACGCAGTTAAGCTCTTATCAAGGTTGAAGTAGATAAAGCATGCACAAAGACAAAGCCAATTAAATATGCTATTGAAACAGAGTTATCAATAACAAATACATACTTACTAATTATTTTATAGAATACTAGATGTTCTTTCTAAATTGTCTGCATATTTATCCACATGCCAATTAAAGTTGCTAGTTACAAATATACAAAATTACATAGCTAAACACATTAGCCATGTCCGTAATGAAGACTGATGCAACGCGATACGTGAATTAAAAAACACACAAATATACGAAATTACACAGCTAAACACATTAGTCGTGTCCCGTTTTTAGCTTTTGCATTGCCTATTCATCTGATCCAAACATTGTGTGGTCATGCATGCTACATCATCAAAACTAAGCCAAGCATACAAGAACACTGAGGCACTTCTCTACTGGTCACTATGTTTACTTCTTCATATATACTCTTAGCAAGCTAGAAACCTAGACAGCAACATTATAAAACTTAAAACAAAGGGAAAATTACACTTTGTAGCCCTGCACTTTACACAAAATCTCACTTTAGTCCCTACATATCAAATTGTGACACTTAACTGCCTGCACTTTTGCTAAAGTGTCACATTGGCCCTTCTGTTAATAGTGAGGCTATCAGAAGTTACCTTTTAGGGGGTAAAGTGTCACAATTTTGATGTGTAGGGATTAAAGTGGGATTTTATGTAAATTGCAAGGGTGCATAGTGTAATTTACCCTCACATGCTCTCTCTCTCTCTCTCTCTCTCTCTCCTAATAAAAAATAAAAAAAACCATTTTAATCTTTTTCATTTTATTTTCATAATATATATAATTTTTAATATAAAAATTTAATTTTATAAAATTAAAATATCATTGAAAGTATACCTTTAAAATGAGACTAATATTAAATATATTTAATAAAAAATTAAAATAAATAAAAAGTAATTGCTATGTTTAGTTATGTTTTGAAATTATTATTTTTTAAATATAAAAATTAATTTGATGAAATAAACACACAAAAATCATATATTTTTGAAATTCTCAAAAACAACTTCATTCGAAAAAAAATCATATGAAAATAATTTTTTTTTAAAGGAAATAAAAAACACACAAATCCAACCTGTCCATCTTCCCAAAACTCCTCTGTATTTGACTTGCACCTATGCACAGATTGGATTTGTGTATTTTTTATTTCCTTTAAAAAAAATTATTTTCATATATATATTTTTTTAAATGAAGATTGTTTTTGAGAATTTCAAATATATATGATTTTTGTGTGTTTATTTCATCAAATTAATTTTTATATTTAAAAAATAATAATTTCAAAACATAACCAAACATAGTAATTACTTTTTATTTATTTT
>JAPPVO010007725.1:0-23542 GCA_030407325.1 Camellia japonica | reverse complement strand
TCGTCACAAACTTCCTTATCGCCGTCGACACTATGACCCCTTCATCTCCGTCCAATTATAATGGCGCAATCAATGGCTTTTGCAACACAACAGTGCATGAAATATTTTTCAAAACCCAGATCCTTGGAGAGAGACAGAGATGTGGGGCGGAGTGTTCTATAGAAAGGCAAGTTCTATAGAACGGCTATTAGACCAGCAATGTTGTATGAGACAGAATGTTGGGCAACTAAGAAACAACATGTAGATAAGATGAGTGTGGCTGAGATGATGATGCTAAGGTGGATGTGTGGTAAGACTAGACAAGACAGAATTAGAAATGAGTGTATTCAGGAATGGGTAGGAGTAACACCGATAGAGATAAGTTGAGAAAAAATCGATTGAGATGGTTTGGTCATATTCAACGGAGACCAACAGAGGCAGTAGTGAAGATATGCGATGTTGTAACGGTAGATGGACGTGTTAGAGGATGGGGTAGGCATAGATTAACATTCGCTAGCGTTGTAAATAGAGATATGAATCTACTTAATTTGACTAATGAAATGGCATTTGATAGGACCACGTAGAGAAGAGGGATTCATGTAGCCGACCCCATTTGATGGGACTTAAGGCTTGATTTGGTTTAGTTTGGTTGGTTTTACATAATTAATAACAGTAAGGGTAAAATCGAGATAAAAAATACAACAGGACTTCCTGGTAATGAGTTAGAAACTTAAGACCTAATAAGTAATAAATTTAATTATTGGAACCAGCTGGTAAAAAACCCTAATCAATACCCTTAGGCCATGTTGATTGTTTGATTTGTCCGATTAAATTGGTTGAATTTTGAATAAGGAGTGTTGAATAGGTAAACCATCCAAGATTGTTTTTATTATAGTAAATATGAACTATAATCAACAATTAAAATTTTAAATATGATAAGGGCTATCTAGCGTTTATTTGCTCTCTATAATTTTAGAAAATGGTGAGGATTGTCTTTGCACCAATTAGACATACTGTTAGTGTCACAACCCAAACCCAGTACCCAAAGGTTCGGCATCGTAATAAGATAAAAATAAAATAATTCAAATAATTTTGTAGTCGTAACGCAAGCGGATGAATTAAATAAATTAAAATAAAATAATTGGGTACCAAATGTTTATTAAAAGGAAACAAAACATAGTCATTTGAGCTTTACTGTATTACAAGAGTCTGATAAAGAAAAACATATAGAAATCTTAAAAAAAGAAATTAAAAAAAAAAACAACACAACGATTCATTTTCCATCTTGATCCCGCTAAATCTCGTCACCTGAAAGGGGTAAGTATATATAAGTACATAGCAGAGTGAGAATATTATAGTGAGTATAGGGGTATAAAATAGCCATGGATAGTTATTTAAACTAAAACATTAACATAATTTGAGTTGAATACACAAATTAATTAAGTGTCAGAAACTAAACTAAATAACTATAACCACGATACAGAATAGAACAGAACATGGGTCATTAGAGTGACAATCAGAACAGGGGTCAATGGATCCATGACAAACAGGAGACCACAAAGTGGTCAAATAGAGGCCAATGGTTACTTAAATCCCCCAAGGCATAGGACTCCCGTGGTGGTACTTACAGAAAATAATTATTTACAAGATCATTATCAAATAATTTTTAAAATTTAAACAAACATATCCATGAGTTTTAATTTACACAAATAGAGTTCAGAAAATAATTCACGTAATTGAAACATTAACTTAATCATAACACATGAATTATATAAAATAAATTATAGTAACTCAAAATATTCGTAAAATATATTATGGTAACTCAAGACATGTAGAAAATATATTAATAACTTAAAGAATAATAAAACTCATCTTAGGATTGACTCTTAGCTTTTAGTTTGTTACTACAATTCCCCACGTTTCGAAGTTCACTGATACACTGCGAATGTTTTTGCTTGTTTGAAGTTCACTACACTAGTTCTCACTATTTATAGGCTCGATTCCCTTGTTTCCTACCCAAGATTTTAAGCCTAATGCTGCCCCGGTTCTATCTTGTTGGTGATGAGAAGTAATGCCACCGGTTTGTTCTGATTTGTTTACCTCCCTTAATGTCATCTGTCCCTTAATTAATTCTCAAGAAATCACCAAGGGCCATATTGACCCTTGGCCCACCGAAAATCCGTTTGGGGTCCTCTTTTTTTTTTTTTTTTCAAAATTCAATTCTAAAGGTTATGATTCCTTTTATGAGTCCTAAAATTACTTATGATTATATGTTAAAATCTCACCACCCAACTATAAAACACCATTCACCACTTACTAAAATATTTAACGGCGTGTGCTGCCTCACAATTTAATTCCTAATTTCTTAATCTATGCATTATTTATTTCGTATTTATTTTTATTATTATTATTTGTTTTATTTTTTATTTATTATATATATTTTTTATAATCTATTTATTACAATATTAAATAAAATTTAAAATTCAAGTGCCACAGTTGGGCTTCCGTTGCATGGGGTCGTCATGGGGCTCACTTTCACAATTTGTATGATATATATTGTAAAGTTTTTGAGCTGATTATCTAATGTATTTTTTTTTAAAATAAATTGATCAAAAATTGCATCTAAATAGTCACATCACATTTGTTATTAAAAAATAAATAAATTAAATGATAAAATTAATTTTGATAATAAATCACTTATATTTTTATTAAAAATATAATCTAATATAGTTATATGTATTAAATCTAATTTTTAACTCATTATTAATTCACTTGTCCTAAAAAATAATGGATTAATTGAATATTTTGGCGGACTTCGAGTCGGATGGATTAAAAAAAATACTAATGACCATACATGCTTAATTTCTTGACCATTTCAAACAAAAGATTAATTATTTTTTCTAAAAATCAACACAAAACTTATAATTTAAGTGAATGTATAATATCATTTAAATTAATATTTTACAAAATAATAAACAAAATACAGAAAAATAATGTGTCATCTAATCGGCTCTGTACTTTAATGGCTCCAAAAGCTTCTCGAAAAAGATCTTAGTTTTCAGGTGAAAACTCGGCATACTTTTCGTAGAGTTTATGGCAACGATCGATGATTCGTAGAGTTCCATCTCTATTGCAATATATTTCTCAAAAAATTTCTTTTTCAGAGCCTTCCCGATCGCGTTGCCAAGGATACGACGTGCACTATTTAAATTCAACTGACATATTTCAAACTGTGCTGCCACTATCCAAATTTTGGCAAAAGACCATTTGTGATGTGGAATAAGCCCAAGACACTGCATGTACACCTCTCTGGTCCGATCCATGTCATGGATACACATCTCTTCATATAAAGCGTAATTAATCCACATGTCACGACCTAACTCTAAGGGTTTAGGGTTGAAATTACAACTTACTAAATAACTCTAATCGTAACAAATTAAATGGCACAGGCGGAGGCAAAAATGAAGTAAGAAAATAATTAAACAGAAAATTTACTGCATTCTATTATTTTGATAAAAGAAAGTATATCTATAGGGTTTTTATTATTTTATTATTCAGTGACCGCCTATCGATAAAAACAAAAGGAAGAAAAGAAAAAAAAAAAAAACAAAATAACGGATTTGTGCAGGTTCCACTATTCAAGATTACGGGTCTTCCTTACATCTCATCACCTAAAAGGGTAACAGCTATAAGTACAGAGCAGATTGAAAAATATTATGTCAAGAGTATAGGGAATACAAAATAACCATGGATAGTTAATTAAGTTAAAACATTTACATAATTTAATTTGAATAAACAAATTATTTAGGTGGCAAAAACTGAAATACAAAAATTATGTAAATAAATAACCATAACCACGGTACAGAACAGAACAGAACAGAGGTCACAGGAGTGACAATCAGAACAGAGATCAATAGATCCATGACAAACAAAGGACCACAAAGTGGCCAAACAAAAACCAATGGTTATTTAAGTCCCCCAAGGCATAGGACTCTCATGGTAGTACTTACAGAAAATAATTGTTTACAAAATCATTGTCAAATAATTTCTAAAATTTAAACAAACATATCCATGGGTTTCAATTTAAGTAAATGGAGTTTAGAAAATAATTAACGTAATTGAAATATAAATATAAGTTATAAAACATAACTTGTATAAAATGAATTATAGTAACTCAAAACATACGTAAAATATATTATGGTAACTCAAGATATAATATAACTCACCTTAATATTGAGTCTTACTATTTTCTTTCTATGTCTGTTAGTTTTTCGGCGCTTCCCTCACTCTCTTTTCTACTAATGCCCTTTCTTTTTTCTTTTTCTTTTTTTTTTCTTTGTTTTTCATTGGCACCAACTTCACTCCCCCTTCCTTCCCTCCCTCCCTCCCTCCCTCCCTCCCTCCCTACCTATTTATATACACGTGGCTGGATGATGACTCACCCTTCACTAATGACCCTAAAGTGATGAATCACCTCTCCCCCTAAACCTAGACGTACAGATGGCTCCAATTCCATCTCCTTAGCAATATTTGCAAATCTTCTCAATTAATTGTTGCTTAATTAACTTGGAAACTATTCATCATATTTGTTTTATTTTATTTTTATTTATTTATTTATTTTTCATATCATCTTTAACTCTAATTTGGCCCAACTAGTATTATAATTTCATATTTGTATTAATTTGGCCCCAAATAATTAATCTCATATTTGATAACCAAATGCCAAATTAGATTTATATTTATTTATTATTATTTTAAATTTGTTGTTCCTGTGATTTTAATTAAATATTTAGGGTGTCACATTTCTCCCCTCCTAAAGAGAAGTTTGTCTCCAAACTTGACGTACGTTGGTTTTCGAAGAGGTATGGATATTTGGCTTGCATTTGACTTTCCGTTTCCCACGTAGCTACTTCAACTCGATGATTTCTCCACAAAACTTTTACAAGAGATATAGTCTTGTTTCGGAGAACTCAATCACGACGATCGAGAATTTGCACTAGTTGCTCTTCATAAGAAAAATCCTCTTGAACTTCTAGGTTCTCATAATTGACAACATGTTCTGGATCTCAGAGGTACCGTCAAAGCATCAAAACGTGAAACACATTATGGACATTGAACAGTTCAGGTGGTAGGACAAAGCGATATGCCACCGAACCAATCCTTTCTAGTATCTCGAATGACCCGATGTAACGTGGGTTTAACTTTCCTCACTTTCAAACCGAATAACCCCTCTTGTTGGTGAGATCTTTAGGAAAACATGATCACCTATTTGGAATTCCAATTCCCGTCTCTGTGTATCTGTATAGCTTTTCTGGCGTCTCTAGGCAATGCGAATTCGATGTTGGATGAGTTGAATTTTATCACTTGTGATTTGCACGATCTCCGGGCCTAACAGTTTCTTGTCTCCGACTTCCGTCCTACTCAGAGGTGATCGACATTTCCTTCCATGCAATGCTTCATACGGTGCCATTCCAATGCTTGCTTGGTAACTGTTGTTATAAATGAATTCCACTAAAGGTAGGTGCTCATTCCAATTAACCTTGAGGTCCAATACACACACATGTAGCATGTCTTCCAAAGTCTGGATTGTTCTTTCGGATTGCCCGTCAGTTTGTGGGTGATAAGCAATGCTAAACTTCAATGTAGTCCCTAAAGCCTCTTGCAATTTGTTTCAGAAGTGAGACACAAATCGAGGGTCTCGGTCAGACACGATTGAAACTAGAGTACCATGCAACTGAATGATTTCCTTGATGTATAGAGTGGCAAACTTATTAAAGGAGTACATGATTTTGATTGGAAAAAAATATGCCGACTTCGTCAATCAGTCGATTATAACCCATATTGCATCATTCTTCGAGACTGACTGTGGTAGCCCGACCACGAAGTCCGTAATAATGTGCTCTCATTTTCATTTAGGAATAGGGAGTGATTGCATCATTCCTACAGGTCTCTGATGTTCTGCTTTAATATATTGACAATGCAGGCATTTGGAGACGTGGCTTGCTATGTCTCTTTTCATTCCTGTCCACTAGTAGTGTTCCTTCAGATCATGATACATCTTCGTATTGCCAGGGTGAACTGCAAACCTCAAGCTATAAGCTTCTATCAATATTTTCTTTTTGAGTTTCGAAATATCGGGTACTCAAATTCGATTCCGAAATTTTAGCATCCTATTGCTTATAGTGAAATCAGGATCAGGCATACTCCTTTACTCCTCATACTTTTCTTTAAAAGTTTATCTTCACATTGGTGTGCTTTAATTTCTTCAATCAATGCGGGTTCCATGATTACGTTGGCGAGTAGTCCATTGATCTTGCGGGAAACGAGAGTACATGCCAAACTTCTGGTCGTCTTTCAGCTCAGTGCGTTGGCCACCATGTTAGCTTTGCTTGAGTGGTGATGGATCTCAACATCGTAATCTTTCATAAATTTTAGCCACCGTCGTTACCTCATATTCATTTCCTTCTGTGTAAACAGATATTTAAGACTCTTGTGATCTGTGTAAATCTCGCAGGTTGCACTGTAAAGATAATGACGCCCGATCTTGAGGATGAATATCACCATAGCTAACTCTAGATTTTGGGTTGTGTAGTTTCTCTCGTGAGTCTTTAGTTGGCACGAGGTATAAGCAATGACTTTTCCATTTTGCACAAGAACACAACCCAAACCATTATATAAGGCATCACTATAAATGATGACCCATCTGTTCTCGCGGAAGTGCTAGTATAGGAGCCGACACAAGTCTACTTTTTAACTCTTGGAAACAATACTATTGTTTGTCAGTCCATTCAAAGGATGTGTTTTTCTGAGTTAGTTGGGTCAAAGGTGATGCTATCTTCAAGAAATCTTGCACGAAGCGCCAGTAATAGCCGGCTAGACCCAAGAAACTTCGTATCTCTGACACATTAGCAGGTTGTGACCAATCCACAATTGCTGCAACTTTTTGGAGGTCAACCGAGATGCCATACTTGTTAATGACGTGACCAAGGAAGTGTACACTAGTGATCCAAAATTCACATTTCTTTAACTTGGCGTATAGTTTGTGATCACGTAATGTTTGCAGGACTGTTCGCAAGTGCTGCTCATGGTCTTCCGGTGACTTGGAGTATATGAGAATGTCATCAATGAAGACAATAACGAACTTATCAAGATAGGGTTTGAACACTCGGTTCATGAGGTCATGAAGGCCACTGGAGCATTTGTAACGCCAAATGGCATGACAAGAAACTCGTAATGCCCGTAACGGGTTCTGAAGGCAGTCTTTTCGACACTTTCCGTTTTGACTTTTAGTTGGTGGTAGCCAGAACACAAGTCGATTTTCGAGAATACTTGGGCACTGTAGACGTCCCCAAACGCCCCGGGAGGGATGAGTCCCCGTTCTGTTCATTTTGGGCTCACTACAGTTCAGGACTCAAATGTCACGGTTCTTAATCTGAACCAAAGAGTCCAAATCCGGCAAATCGTTTTGAGAAAACAGATTTTTGAAAGAAGTGCCAAACATGGATTGCTTTGCCAGATACAGAGTCGCCACCTAAATATTTTATTTTTGGGAAATTTAGGAAACCCTGACTCGTTGCCTAAGGCCACGTGTCCGTCATCACCAAAGTTGCCTCGGCTCGGGAACTTGGGTACGATTGGGGAAGGTCACTTCGTGAGCACCCCCGCTCGCCCGATCAAAGATCGGCTTCTACTAATCATGATATCTAGTTTTGAAAACATTATGCGTTCTTATTCCGGTTGTTAGCCTAAATTTACTATGTGATGCGTACAGCATACAAGTATAGACCAGGTCGCCTGAATTGGAACAAAACATTTCTTGTTTGTTTTTTTGAAAGGTGGTTTGCTACTCGCAAGTAGGCTTAAAATGCAGATTTTGCCACCCTCGGGTGGGCTTAGAAAACATGGTTTTGCCACTATCTAGTGGGCTTAAAACTCACAGTCGATGATTTGTTCCAATCCAAATAACCCAACCTTCACCCACAGGCATTCAAACAGTTATATCACATAAGCAAATAGCCTCATGGTAAGCATGCTATCATGGCAATCACTCACACACATGCAAGGATGCTAAAGCATAAAAACTTACCGAGTACTCCAAGCCAAAACAGAAACTACGTTAGAAATCCATGCATGATCCTAACTATACAGAAATGCCTAATGCAACACATGCAGGAATGCAACTAAGATAGACTCGGCTATTCTAAACATGGCATATGGAATGCTACAGTTAACAAGTATTCAACTTGGAATTGAAATACAATGTAGTGAGTTATGATGTGCCGAACCCGGTGCATGCAAAACAGATGAATGAATGCAAACATGCTATCATACTGTATGCATATTGAAACATGCCCTAATTTAACCATCATAAGCTGGTAAATAAAAGAGAGAGAAAGACGTGGGGTTGGAAGACATACATCACACGCACGCACACTTATTACAATTGTGCCCTCGCTCGGAGGGTCCAAATAAATAATATACAGTCCCAAATGAATAATTACAGTCCGAATAAATACAAAATCCTAATTAATTAACAAATTAATCTAGGAAAGCAGTAAATTGGCATGCAAGCTAGGGGCTGCCTCGACTCTGCTCCGGATGATGAATGATGCATGTTCGGGTTGCCTGGCGCGGAAATCCATCGTGATGCCCCGATTAGCCTCTGTTTACAATTAAGCCCGGAATATTGCGCGAAGTCCCAAGAGATTGCCGGTTTCTGATTTGCTGCATCAGAGAGCAGGAAAGGGGCATGGCAATGTATTTTTACATATGTATGCTTGACTACTCTTCAGGGAGTGTAGTCCTCGATCCTCGTGCCACCAATCGCGCATCTCGATGCATGATGGCCGAGGATTCGATTTGCATGACTCAATATGAAATGAATGCACATGAAAACACAACAAGACCGAGACTCCATCATGGTTAATCCGGAGTGTCGGTGACCGGGAATTGAGACACGTTCCGTCACTCGAAGTACGAAACGTCCCTCGTTTCCCGTGCTTGGGCTAACTCTTATTCCAAACACAATGCAATATGCATGACATGCATGAATGCAATCCCAACATACAACCTAGCATACGCAACGCTGTAAGATGGCATACACAATGCTATGAATAAAAATGACATATGCAATGCATGATGGACTTACACCAACATGAGTGGACCTCAGCCGCACTCACATTAGTGGCCATAAGATGAAAATGAGACACTCGAGATGCGTGCACACGTGCACACAAACCGAGGACCGAACCTAAGGCACAAATGCCACTCTAACAAGGCATGGCAAGGCACGAAATATGGCATACAAACATGCAAGTTCCAGCACTGAAATGTGATACAAAATGATCCCGAAACATGGAAACATGGCACCCGATGCATGGAATGGTCCCGAAACACAAAACTAGGCACATGCATTGACCTATAGCTATACAAAGCATGCATTATTTGATCATAAAGCATAAAGACAGAACCAAAGCAGTCCCAAAACATGAATATTTCTAGTTCAAAGCATGGCCAAAAGATGCTAGCAAGATGGACTAAAATAGCATGCAACTTTGACTAGCAAACATGATTTACATGGTATGTATATGAAGCAAGTGAGAACTCATCGAACCAGAAAAAATCAGTGAATAAAACATGCCAAAACATGCCCAAATAACCTCTGAAATGCAACCAACACATGCACAAATGATGGGTTCATTTAGAAGGCATACAAAGGGGTTATTAAGCACATGCATCAAGGACACTTAGCATAGCCAAATTAACTCTGAAAATCAAATATGATAGTCCTAAAACTCACCAAATTGGCCCTGAAATCAGTCAACAAGGCATGCAAGATAGGGCCTCTTTGGAAGGCCAAAAAGACCATCAAACAAAACAAGGTGAGAGGGAGTCACCCCCCCTCTGATTTTGAGGCTCAAAAATGCATCAAAGCCACTGAAAATCCACTGGATTTCAGTGGCTAAGAGACCAAACCATGGCCAATGCAAGGGCTCTAATGTATAGCCCTAATCATGAAAGAATGAAGCGTGCATAGGGGAAGAAGACCCCAAACAGAGAATGGACCTTAATCAAACATGAAGATGATTTAGGTCGAGGTCCAAAAGGGCTCACAAACAGGGCTAATATATCATGCAAAAACAGCCCTAAAAGTGAGGATGAACAAACAGGGCAGCAAAAGACCTCAAACAGCAAAGAGCCCTTCAACAAAGTTGAAGAGGGGCTCAAAACAAGATACTTTACAGTTTATGGAAAGTCTCAAATATGCTCACAAGTAAGGCTACAATACGATGCAAAAATGGCCCTAAAAGAGAGATAGAAAGTAAGAGGCAGTAGCTGGCCTCAAACAGTGAAGAGCCCTTCAACAAAGTTGAAGAGGGGCTCAAAATAAGTCACTTTAAAGTTTGGCTCGAAGCCCAGAAATGCCTACAAACAGGGCTAATATATCATGCAAGAAATAGGCCTAAAAGAGAGATAAAGGGAAAAGGGTAACAAATGGCCTCAAACAGAGAAAGTTCCTTAATCAAACATGAAGATGAGCTCAAAATAAGACTATTTTCAGTTCGGGTCGGAGCCCAAAAATGTAAGCAAATATGGCTTATAGATGAAGCAAGAAAAGACTAGAAAAGGGAAAAAGATGACTCACCCTTGGAGAGCAGCAAACCAGCAGCTTTTGGACCAAATTTCTAAGCTTCCAACCTCTTCAAATGTCCTCCAAGGTGCTGGAATGAGTGATGGAGGTGTTGTGCTATGGGTTGGTGTGTAAATGGTGCAAGAATCTTAGGTCATGTTTGATTCAAAAGACTAATAGTGAAGTATTAATAATCCTATTAAATTAGTGTAGTATTCACTATCCAATTAGATTAATATCCATTGGATTAATAATCCCACCCCTACCCCATTACTAATAATCCTACAAATTTGTTGGATTAATTTTCCATTGGATTAATAATCCTAAACCAAAATGTTAAAACAAACATGGGATAATTGGGCCCACGGATTAATAATCTCAATCCCATGCTCTAATCTACCCAATCAAACATGCCCTTAGGGTTTTGGAGCTTGGAATAGTAAAAATGGAGGGAGAAGGAAGGGGAGCCTTGGCTGATTTTTTGTAACCCTTCAAAATGGAGGTGAGGTGCTAGCTTTATAGAGGAGAGGCCAAGGGAAAGGGGGGGAAAATCAAATTCAAATTTCCCCCCCAAAAGGGTAGATCCCCGGGCAAGGGTCTGGGGCAAAACAGCTGGCACAGCTGTGATACACTAGGAGAGAGAATTTTGGCCGACCAGGTTCAGGAGGTTCAAGAGGTTCAGGTGGCCGGCCGGCCACCTCCCCTGGCCAGCCGGCCAGGGTCAAAAGGGTCAACCAAGATTAGTGGTCGGCCACCCCAAAAAGATGGCCTCCCATGTGTGTACAACACAGCTGTATGGTCAAAACCCAGAAAAAGTAACCCAAGAGAGAGAAAAACCAACTTTTTATTGGGGTTCAAAAGGGTCAGGAAGAGTTGATGGCCAGCCTATCCATATTAGTGGCCTCCCAAGTGTGTACAACACAATGGTGTGGTGGAAAGTCAGAAAAAGTGGCCCGGGAATGGAAAAAGTCAGTTTTCCAGTGAAGAAAACGGGCGATAAAGAGCGATGAAGGAATAAAGTTGGTCTACAGAACAATTGCTGGCCTCCCACCCTTCTACAACCTTCCTAACAATGAAAATAAGGTCTCCACCAAAAATGAGCCCAAACCGATGCAAAACGAAGGTTCGGGGGCCAAAACGCGCAGCTTGGGGCCCCGAAAATAAGCTGTTAAGCACCGAAGGTGGCGTTCGACCACGAAGTTGGTCTCTCGAGCCATAGTGTCCCTCAAAAGGGAGAAAATAAGGTGTATGCCAAAAACCGGAGCAAACATAGGTGATTAAGCGGTCCCGAACCGAGGCACACGGCCGACGGCTCCAAAAATCGAGAACCGGGCTCCAAACGGGAAAAATGGCCTACGACCACGAAACGTAGCCTACGGCCACTGAGAGATGATCTACGAGACCTCTCCCTCCCTTCGGGAAGAGAAAATGGAGAAAACGGGACCCGGTTCACAAACCGAGGCAAAGCATAAAAGAGTCCGAAAGTCCGGAGGCGAGGCTCGCAGTTGAGATTCCGCAACTTCAGAATGAGCACAATATGCAACATCACCGAGCGCTCAGTTGGTGACGTCTGAGTCTTAAGGTCGGTCAAAGATGGGGTGTCTACAGTTGCCCCTCTTTGACAGAACTCGAAAGTCATAAGTGACGGGAGTGAATGTCAAAGCCCAGAGATGACCCATTTTTGACAAGGCCGAAGACTTAGACAAACATACAAGATAACAAAGAAATGTGCCCGTAGGCAGGGGGAAAAATGCAAAGCGATATGCATAAAGCCGGACGTAACTCAATGATCATGCGAAGCAGCAAGCTGTAATGAAGCAAATATTCACAATAGATGCGACAGTTTTAAGCAAGAATGCAAAGCAATACTACATTTCATGCAGTTATGATGTAAGAAGATTATGCAATCTTAGCGAGCATGTGCGATAGATACACAAAAAGTGAAGAGAGTGTGATGGATACACTATATGAATAAAGTGTGATTGACACACTAAGTGAAGCAAAGTGTGATAGATACACAAAGTGAGCATAGTGTGATAGATATACACAGTGAGCATAGTGTGATAGATACACAAAGCGAAGCGAGTGTGATGGATACACTATATGAAGCAAAGTGTAATGGATACACAAAAAGTGAACACAAAGTGTGATAGATGCACTAAGTGAACAGAGTGTGATTGATACACTAAAAGCGAACACAAAGTGTGATAGATGCACTAGGTGAACAGAGTGTGATTGATACACTAAAAGGTGAACACAAAGTGTGATAGATGCACTTAGTGAACAGAGTGTGATAGATATACTAAATATGAACACAAAATGTGATAGATGCACTACGTGAACAGAGTATGATAGATATACTAAATATGAACACAAAGTGTGATAGATGCACTTAGTGAACAGGGTATGATAGATATACTAAATATGAACACAAAGTGTGATAGATGCACTATGTGAACAGAGTATGATAGATATACTAAATATGAACACAAAGTGTGATAGATGCACTATGTAAACAAAGTATGATAGATATACTGAAGGTGAACACAAAGTGTGATAGATGCACTATGTGAAACAAGTGTGATGGATACACTGAAGGTGAACACGAAGTGTGATAGATGCACTTAGTGAACAAGTATGATAGATATACTAAAGGTGGACACAAAGTGTGATAGATGCACTATGTGAACAAAGTATGATAGATATACTGAAGATGAACACAAAGTGTGATAGATGCACTATGTGAAACAAGTGTGATGGATACACTGAAGGTGAACACGAAGTGTGATAGATGCACTTAGTGAACAAATATGATAGATATACTAAAGGTGGACACAAAGTGTGATAGATGCACTTAGTGAACAGAGTATGATAGATATACTAAATATGAACACAAAGTGTGATAGATGCACTATGTGAACAGAGTATGATAGATATACTAAATATGAACACAAAATGTGATAGATGCACTATGTGAACAGGTGTGATGGATACACAAAAGATAATGATGTGAATATGTGTGTGATAGACACAGAAAATGAGAATGTGTGTGATAGATACACTAAGTGAAGAGAGTGTGATAGATACACACTAAATAAATGAAGTGTGATCGATACACTAAGTGAATGATTTTAAACGGAACTTCTTTGAATGAACCGTACATGCAATGTCGTGCATGGATAAGAAAGAAACTTGATAGGTACAATGCAATACAATGTATGATGCTTAAGGAAAGCAATAAATGGACAAAGCAGCGCTTTCGAAAGCACCTCATGAGGTGAGTGGCGGTGAGCCGCTCTTCTCTGATGGGGATCTTCCCCTGTGCTCTTCAAACACTTATCTTCAACTTACAGTAAAAAGGCTCTGAAATACTGACAAGGGTTCTTCAGGTAGAACACTTTGGATGTTGCCTTTCTTCCTGATCATATTCACAACTTTCCCTATTCTCCAACGGGGTGGCAAACTAGGTTGATTCAGTATCCAGAATTGAGGTGCATACACGCTATCTCAACCTATGGGGCTTCCATACAGATTTCAAGCCGAGGACACGCCTCTGGGTATTTAAACCAGACTTTAGTCTCGGAAATCCCGAACCTTTGCGTTCTAGGCAACAGCCATTCGAACTCTAGTTTCCACCGTCGCAGTTGGTCTCCTAGGAACTCATTGCGAACACGTCCAAGATGCCTCTAGCAGGGAATGGTACTCTGGGAGAGCACTTTTGATCGCCATTCTGGCTTGAAGCAGACTTGATCTTGAGCTTGAGGTAGAGGCACACTCATACTTCGGAGCATTGACAAGACCTGAAAAGGTACGTCCGAAATACAATCTCGAAATTTACAGAAGTTGAAACAAACTCAGATGCTCCAAATTTTCCCTCTTTTCTTTTGCTTTGCAGTCTGGAACCCACATAGCTTCAAATAGGTCCTGGTTTTACTGTTCTGACATAACCTGGGTTGCGGTTTTACGAAAGAACGAATCTTGTTTTGCGCAAATGTGGAGAACGGCACGGCACTCGGAGCACAAAACGATTTTATTTTTTGAAATTGAGAGATGAGTTCTTGACCGGGGGATTGAGCCTACAACTAAACACAGCGCACTACGACTCAACAACGAAAAGTAAAAGATAAAACAACCTAAACACATCTGTTGACACTCAAAACGACTCAAAACAAGAATCGAGACAAACAAAGACACAGACACAACACTCGGACGTGTTACAAAGGCAAGAGACCTCTCGGTGCACGAGGAGCCAGTTTCTCCGGGTATTGTTTCCCGCCCTTTCTCATTTGTGATTCTCACATCACTCAACCCTCAGGCTCTGTTTTTCTGAAAAAGCCCTTTTCTCACTTTTTCTCTCAGCGCACATCTCTCTATTTTTCAATCTCTCATTCATCATTTTTTTTTTTATCCCTCCCCTGGGTGGTTGATGGATGAGCAAGAAATTGCGGGCTCTTGCCCCTAGCATGCTGCTAGATCCTTCTTCTTCTGCGCACAGCTAGTGAGTTCCTCCCATAGAGGGATTGTGCTACAACTGGGTGTGTAGCAAATCTGCAGCTGACATCGGTTGACGATGCTCTGCCGGGGAGTTTGGACATGATCAGATATGTCCAGATGAGGGAGTAGAATATCTTGATCCATTCCAGTTCGTGCTTCGCACTTGGCTTGATACTTCGTTGCTCGAGGATGAGAGAGCTTTCAGCCCTTTTGCTGTTAACTTCAATTGTGCCCTTTTCTGGCAGGTAGAGTGCCCTTCTTGGCAAGTATGGTGCCCTTTCTGGCATGTATGTTGACAATGGGGAAAAGACAAAACACCTAACTCAACTGTGCCCCTAGTTCATCATTTTGACCATTTTTTGTTTTTGGCCTTCTACTAAAACAATTTTGACCAAAATGAGAGTGAGATTAACACGCTTGTTCAATTTTCTGATTCAAAATCATGCAAGTTAGGCTATGAGCACTGAAAATTTTCCTTTTTTGGGTCTAAGAAATGGTCCAGTTTTGAAAAAAATGGAATAATTTTTGAGAGAAAATTAGTCAACCTCATTAAAAATTCTCAAAAACTATTTTTGCAAACAGCCACTGCTCAACGAGCACGGAACCCGCTCTTGAGATGCACAACTTCAGATCCGAAGGAAAATTGCCCCCTGCTTGAAGAGAGCTTCCTGGCAACAGAAAGTTGCCCCTTGTTTGAACGGCACCGCAGCATATTGAATGGCAACGGAAAGTTGCCCCTTGTTTGGATAGCACCGCGGCGCATTGTAGTCAGTCCTCAGAGTGACGAACACAACTAAATTCTCGGATTCAGAGAAAGCAAAGATGATCAAAACCATTACATGGACACAGTCGAATTTTGAAGTGTTTTACGGCTGGACTTCAGAATGAAGTTGCCTACGTATCCCCAAAGATGGGAATCAAGCCTCACGTAGTTCGGGGTTAAGGTATACACTCGAGTATTAACCTCTCCTTTTGCGCTCTAACTTTTGCCAAGGTCGCCCTTTCTGGGTTTTCAACCTTGCGAGCTTTGTTCTTCTTTTCTTTTTCATTTCTTTTCTTCTTTTTTTCCATCTTTTTCTTCTTTTCTTTTTCATTTCTTTTCTTCTTTTTTTTTTTGCATTTTCTTCATTTTTTTTTTTTTTTTTGCATTTTTCTCTTTTGTTCTTTTGTTCTCTTTTTTTCTCGCTCTAACTTTTGCCTGGGTCGCCCTTTCGGTTTTCGGCCCAGCGAGCCTCTCAAGGGTAAAAGTGTAGCTTGGTCCATGTCAAATGGTTATGAGATCTCAAATCCATCTAAATCCAGGAGAGTGACTATTGTTCGCTGACGATGCAAGAGTCCATCCCATGGGGGCTAAATTTGCCCCTAGTGTTGTGGATAGGAACTCAGTTGTTCTTCAGCAATACTTTCTTCTTTCTTCTCTTCTGGGATTTAGCATTCTTGCCAGTCTTCATTGATTTGCAGGATGATCCATCTTCGGCTCTCCGAGCACATCTGACATTTTTCTGCCCCTAGGTCGAGGGCTGCTTCGAATCTGGCCACACAGGCCTCACATTGCGGTTGACCGTTGAACATTCTGAGTTAAGTCGGAAAGCGAAGGGGGGTCGAGTCTCAAGGCTGAGAGCGATCCTAAGCTGCACAATCTCAAGAGCGATTCCACACAGGTCTTCGCAGGACTGCGCAAAACATTTTTTTTTTTTTTGAAATCTTTTAAGAAAGCGACTAATCACTCGCGCGGAAGACAATGTAGAACCAATTTGGATCAAGCTAGGATCCTTCTCAGTACTCACGTTAACAAACATGATTTCATTCATTAAGGGCTTAGCATGCCTCTCTTTCTCTCAATTGATCAAATTTTTGCAAATCCTGAGGAATTCTTTCCTCTTCATTTTCATCACAATGTTCAAAAGGTTTTGAAAAACTTAGGTCAATGCAATGAGTTCGAGGCACAGAAAAGTAGGCGAAAAGCACTGCCATTTCATTCAGAACTTCTGGCACAACTGGCACAAGACAAGAGCGAACACAAGGATGTGAAAATCACTGCTGTTTATTCAAATCTGTTGGCATTACTGGCTCCAAGGCAAAAACAGATTCAAAAGAAAACGAAAAGACAAACACAAAACAAGCAAGTGATGTCCGAGGTAACACCCCTGAAATCACCCGACTCCAACAAAATAGGACTGACTCGGTACAACAAGACAAACCTAACTGACTCAGTAAGAAAAGACTGACTCTATACAAAACAACAAGACTGACCCAATGCCCAAGTTAGAAAGCACAAAAATTGGTGTTTGCATATTGCTCAAAACAGTGCGTGCCATTCCCACGTCTGGAGTTTAATCGAGTGCCACCCGCAGCTGGTTCATCCCCCGATCACATCACATTATCCCCCACAAGTTCACTGATCAAGTGCCGATAGACTTTGCAGGACCTGGTGCAGCGATGACCTCGTTGTCAAACAGATCTTGTACATCATGGCGCAGACGAAAGCAACTGTCGGTGTCATGACCGGTTTGTTGATGGTAGGCATAGTATTTAGTCTGGTTATGCTTTGCAGGGATAGGATCGGGTAGGGGCCATTGTTCCAATGGTTTCAGATGTCCTTTTCGGAGTAAGACCTCTAGAGCCTTTGACAAAGGCATATGAAGTGGAGTGAAAACCCTCTTGACTCGAGGTGGGTATTTGGTTTTTTGTGAGCTACTTCCGGACGCACCGGTGAATGGATAGCTGTTTTTGATGCGGTGGTGGTGACCATGCCCACTTCAAAAGATCTCGCAGCTGCATCACCATTGGTGGTCGCATTCGAACTGCGGGAAAACGCCCTC
The DNA here is from genome assembly GCA_030407325.1 of Camellia japonica. NCBI lineage: Eukaryota > Viridiplantae > Streptophyta > Magnoliopsida > Ericales > Theaceae > Camellia > Camellia japonica. The sequence continues at coordinate 5,617 of JAPPVO010007725.1, read as the reverse complement.
CTGGGCTGCTCCTTCTCCTGGTCAATGAGGCCCTACTTCATAGCGTCCTCGATCTGTACTCCCATCTCATGCAAGTCTGAAAAGGTGGGGAAGGGGAGACAATCATTTTCTGCATAAGCTTGGGCTGGAGATTGCGCACAATCATCCGAATCTGATCTTTGTCAGTGGGCCTAGTGGTCATCATTGAGGCCTTGGCTCTCCACCGGGTTACAAAGTCAAAAAAACTCTCCTTAGGCTCCTGCCTGGCTGTCTCGAGATCACGGGTTGTGACCTCGATATGTGTATTATAGGAGTATTAAGCGACAAAAGCCTCGGCCATCTCATCCCAATTCCTCTTAACATCGTCTTCTAATTTTGCATACCAGATGGCCGCCACACTTGACAGGGTTCGGCCGAACAATGAAAGCTTCTGTAGTCTAGTGAGGCCCATCGGCCTTAGTATGTCCGAAAACAAACGGAGATGCACCATGGGATCCCCGGACCCATCAAAACGGTCGATTTGTGGCATCTTAAACAGATCTAGCAACGTCACAGCCGCGTCGGTATACCCGTCCTCAATGTCCGGAATGGACTTCACACCCTGAGATTTCTTGAACAGCTTCTCAAGCTTGCTCAACTTCAACGCTGTAGGGTCCACCTCGAACTCAAAGGGAGAGTCCGGTTGATTGATAGGAGTGGGTGCCTTGGATAGTTGAGGTAGAATCGGGGGCGGAGCCGGCCCTGTTGGGATGTCTGTATCCTCCTGGATATTCTGAACATTTGGTGTCTCCCCGGGTATTGGATCTCTTGGTGGGGGGGGAGCTTGATGTGAGGCTGATACTCTGGCTTGCTGCTGTAGCCGGGTAATTAGCTCTGCCTGCTGGGTCATGACCGCAGCCTGCTGTTTGGCAAATTCCGCTTGGCGGACAGCATCTTGCTGCATGAGTTTCATACTTTCCTGTATCTGACGCATCATTGCCTCCATCTCTGACATGTTCTGCTGATCCATCTGACTGACTGGTAGATCTATCCCTGCAGTAGAAACTGAGACCTCAGCCTAACTGTTCACTGGTGGGGTGGATAAGGGCCACTGATCTGGTAACTGCTGAACTGGTGATCTGTGCCTGACCGGCCTTTTTACCCTGCCTCTGGTGAAGGAACACTGATTGCCAGTCTATCAGCACAAGTCCAATGTACCCGAGGGATATCGAAGCCTTCTGAAGCTATAGTTCCAGGACTATCTAGCAAAAGAGAAAACATGCAGCATCTCAGTCTGATTTCACCAAAACAAATATGAGCATAACAGGATGACTGTGCCCTCTACTGAATTCTGCCCCAAAATTCGGCCTGTAAACTGTTACCCTCAGGTAAACTGAATCCCAAAATACTGAATTGGTGCCCGCAGGCCTAATACCCAAACTTGTAAACTGATACATGTATTCCTGTAGAGACGCACTCTAAAAGCACATAACAGATAAGTGAGAGCCAAAACACCCCTATGTTGGGGTAGGGTTTCCCTGTCCTATTTTGTCAGGAGCTAGGGTTTCACTACGCACGCAGCGGTTTTAAACAACCTAACATCGGGTAAGCAACCTGTCCTAGCTTGGAATGGTCACTACGGATTCCGAATATGCACTAGGTCGAATGGTCAAAAGGGTGCCCCGGTAAAACCGGGTTTTGTGTTTCCATACTGGCAGAGCCCGTAACCGGTAAGTCTTATGGCACGCAGCCTCTGGCAAACCACTCAGGAATAGCAGATGGCAAACACGGTGTCCTAGGCGCACCAATGCAAATGCAATGCAAAGAAGCACACAAGTGTAATCAAAACAAGATATCATAAGTTCGAGTCAAGTTCTCTAAATCCCAGCGGAGTCGCCAGAAACTGTAGACGTCCCCGAACGCCCCGGGAGCGATGAGTCCTCGTTCTGTTCATTTTGGGCTCACTACAGTTCAGGACTCAAATGTCACGGTTCTTAATCTGAACCAAAGAGTCCAAATCCGGCAAATCGTTTTGAGAAAACAGATTTTTGAAAGAAGTGCCAAACATGGATTGCTTTGCCAGATACATAGTCGCCACCTAAATATTTTATTTTTGGGAAATTTAGGAAACCCTGACTCGTTGCCTAAGGCCACGTGTCCGTCATCACCAAAGTTGCCTCAGCTCGGGAACTTGGGTATGATTGGGGAAGGTCACTTCGTGAGCACCCCGCTCGCCCGATCAAAGATCGGCCTCTACTTACCATGATATCTAGTTTTGAAAACATTATGCGTTCTTATTCCGGTTGTTAGCCTAGATTTACTATGTGATGCGTACAGCATACAAGTATAGACCAGGTCGCCTGAATTGGAACAAAACATTTCTTGTTTGTTTTTTGAAAGGTGGTTTGCTACTCGCAAGTAGGCTTAAAATGCAGATTTTGCCACCTCGGGTGGGCTTAGAAAACATGGTTTTGCCACTATCTAGTGGGCTTAAAACTCACAGTCGATGATTTGTTCCAATCCAAATAACCCAACCTTCACCCACAGGCATTCAGGCAGTTATATCACATAAGCAAATAGCCTCATGGTAAGCATGCTATCATGGCAATCACTCACACACATGCAAGGATGCTAAAGCATAAAAACTTACCGAGTACTCCAAGCCAAAACAGAAATTACGTTAGAAATCCATGCATGATCCTAACTATACAGAAATGCCTAATGCAACACATGCAGGAATGCAACTAAGATAGACTCGGCTATTCTAAACATGGCATATGGAATGCTATAGTTAACAAGTATTCAACTTGGAATTGAAATACAATGTAGTGAGTTATGATGTGCCGAACCCGGTGCATGCAAAACAGATGAATGAATGCAAACATGCTATCATACTGTATGCATATTGAAACATGCCCTAATTTAACCATCATAAGCTGGTAAATAAAAGAGAGAGAAAGACGTGGGGTTGGAAGACATACATCACACGCACGCACACTTATTACAATTGTGCCCTCGCTCGGAGGGTCCAAATAAATAATATACAGTCCCAAATGAATAATTACAGTCCGAATAAATACAAAATCCTAATTAATTAACAAATTAATCTAGGAAAACAGTAAATTGGCATGCAAGCTAGGGGCTGCCTCGACTCTGCTCCGGATGATGAATGATGCATGTTCGGGTTGCCTGGCGTGGAAATCCATCGTGATGCCCCGATTAGCCTCTGTTTACAATTAAGCCCGGAATATTGCGCGAAGTCCCAAGAGATTACCGGTTTCTGATTTGCTACAACAGAGAGCAGGAAAGGGGCATGGCAATGTATTTTCACATATGTATGCTTGACTACTCTTCAGGGAGCGTAGTCCTCGATCCTCGTGCCACCAATCGCACATCTCGATGCATGATGGCCGAGGAGTCGATTTGCATGACTCAATATGAAATGAATGCACATGAAAACACAACAAGACCGAGACTCCATCATGGTTAATCCGGAGTGTCAGTGACCGGGAATTGAGACACGTTCCGTCACTCGATGTACGAAACGTCCCTCGTTTCCCGTGCTTGGGCTAACTCTTATTCCAAACACAATGCAATATGCATGACATGCATGAATGCAATCCCAACATGCAACCTAGCATACGCAACGCTGTAAGATGGCATACACAATGCACGATGTAGCAAGGCATACACAGTGCCTGTTTGGTGCAGCTTAAAAGCTGCTTATTTCAACTTTCAGCTTAATTTAAGCTATTTTGATATGTTTGGTTTAGCTTATAGCTTATAACTTATAGCTTTTTGGAAGTCAGAAATCAGCTTATTCTTTGAGTGGGGCAGGAGATGCTTAATTTATAAGTTAGAAATCAGTTTATATTCATAGTTATAAGCTATAAGCTGTTTACGCATAAGCTATAAGCACTTTCCCACAGCTCTACCAAACAGGGCCACAATGCTCTAACATACAACCTAGCATACACAATGCTATGAATTGAAATGACATACGCAATGCATGATGGACTTACACCAACATGAGTGGACCTCAGCCGCACTCACATTAGTGGCCATAAGATGAAAATGAGACACTCGAGATGCGTGCACACGTGCACGCAAATCGAGGACCGAACCTAAGGCACAAATGCCACTCTAACAAGGCATGGCAAGGCACGAAATATGGCATACAAACATGCAAGTTCCAGCACTGAAATGTGATGCAAAATGATCCCGAAACATGGAAACATGGCACCCGATGCATGGAATGGTCCCGAAACACAAAACTAGGCACATGCATTGACCTATAGCTATACAAAGCATGCATTATTTGATCATAAAGCATAAAGACAGAACCAAGGCAGTCCCAAAACATGAATATTTCTAGTTCAAAGCATGGCCAAAAGATGCTAGCAAGATGGACTAAAATAGCATGCAACTTTGACTAGCAAACATGATTTACATGGTATGTATATGAAGTAAGTGAGAACTCATCGAACCAGAAAAAATCAGTGAATAAAACATGCCAAAACATGCCCAAATAACCTCTGAAATGCAACCAACACATGCACAAATGATGGGTTCATTTAGAAGGCATACAAAGGGGTTATTAAGCACATGCATCAAGGACACTTAGCATAGCCAAATTAACTCTGAAAATCAAATATGATAGTCCTAAAACTCACCAAATTGGCCCTGAAATCAGTCAACAAGGCATGCAAGATAGGGCCTCTTTGGAAGGCCAAAAAGACCATCAAACAAAACAATGTGAGAGGGAGTCACCCCCCCTCTGATTTTGAGGCTCAAAAATGCATCAAAGCCACTGAAAATCCACTGGATTTCAGTGGCTAAGAGACCAAACCATGGCCAATGCAAGGGCTCTAATGTATAGCCCTAATCATGAAAGAATGAAGCGTGCATAGGGGAAGAAGACCCCAAACAGAGAATGGACCTTAATCAAACATGAAGATGATTTAGGTCGAGGTCCAAAAGGGCTCACAAACAGGGCTAATATATCATGCAAAAACAGCCCTAAAAGTGAGGATGAACAAACAGGGCAGCAAAAGACCTCAAACAGCAAAGAGCCCTTCAACAAAGTTGAAGAGGGGCTCAAAACAAGATACTTTACAGTTTATGGAAAGTCTCAAATATGCTCACAAGTAAGGCTACAATACGATGCAAAAATGGCCCTAAAAGAGAGATAGAGAGTAAGAGGCAGTAGCTGGCCTCAAACAGTGAAGAGCCCTTCAACAAAGTTGAAGAGGGGCTCAAAATAAGTCACTTTAAAGTTTGGCTCGAAGCCCAGAAATGCCTACAAACAGGGCTAATATATCATGCAAGAAATAGGCCTAAAAGAGAGATAAAGGGAAAGGGGTAACAAATGGCCTCAAACAGAGAAAGTTCCTTAATAAAACATGAATATGAGCTCAAAATAAGACTATTTTCAGTTCGGGTCGGAGCCCAAAAATGTAAGCAAATATGGCTTATAGATGAAGCAAGAAAAGACTAGAAAAGGGAAAAAGATGACTCACCCTTGGAGAGCAGCAAACCAGCAGCTTTTGGACCAAATTTCTAAGCTTCCAACCTCTTCAAATGTCCTCCAAGGTGCTGGAATGAGTGATGGAGGTGTTGTGCTATGGGTTGGTGTGTAAATGGTGCAAGAATCTTAGGT
>JAPPVO010007724.1:0-18991 GCA_030407325.1 Camellia japonica | reverse complement strand
ATTTCGTATTGAATATATGTCCTTCAACTAATTAAACAAGGAAACTTTTTTTTTGGATAAATAATTAAACAAGGAAACTGAGACATACAGTCATCACCCCAGTAGCTGCACTCACACCAGCTTCACCAAATATTGTCGTTGCTGCATTTGTGACAGGTGCAGTTGCTCCAATGTTTACCACACTGTACATAAATAAATCTACAATAAGACATAATATTCAGAATCAAGTTGAGAGAACAGCACCAATGACGATTGCAAGTACAGGAAGGGCAATACGTTGTGCCAATAAGTATAGTTGTTAGGAACCGCGTAACATCAATGCTAAGCATTTTGAAAATACCATCCTCAGATTCCTTTTCAGCCAACTCTCGCACCTGGTATACATCAATATCAAATAAACAATGACAAGTTCCTAATTTTAAAAGAAAAAAACAACATGCATGTGTGCACATGCACACAAGATTGCAAAATTTCTACAGGCTGCATTCTTTTCTATGATCATTAAAAGATAATAGTAGCCTATAAACATAGAAGCACCCGATTGCATGAACATGTATTAAAAAGAACAGCAGCCTCAAACATAAAAGTAACCAATGGTGGTTTACATACAATAGTACATCCCTTTTTTATAAGCACAATAATACATCCCTTCTGTCTTCAAAAACCTTAAAACCACAGACCATTCTAAGCCTTAACTGCAAATTAAATGTTGTAGATGGCTATTAAACTTTTGACTGTTATCCTACATCATTATATACAAAGCGTATTTTCCATTCAATCACAACTAGCTCCACCATCCATTGATTTTTCAACCCTAAAACCTAATTCCTCAACCTCAACTCTCTCCCTGCCTTGTACAACTTAACACCAACTACCCAAAATTAGTTGTAAAAATTCTTGTCAGTTAAGAAATTTTAACAGCCTTTAAATCCAAGTCTATTCTGGCTCTTCCTGACGCTACAAAGTCTAGAACCTTTCTTTCACCCTTCAAAGCCAAATCATAGAAGATATCACACAACACATGCAGTGAAGAAAAAAATTCTGCTCTACAAAATGAAAAAGAGGTTCTTTTGACCCCTCGAAGGACTACATGTTGCATTCTCTCCAACATATTAATTGGTTTGGGGCCATACATAAACATCTTACTGTTAGTCAAACAAGGCATTCTTACCGGTAAATGCAATTATTTTTATTTTTATTTTTTAAAATAAGTAAGTGGGGGAACAGGCGAACGGAAAACTGCATCATACAGGGATGAGACCAGCCAACTCTTGGACTCCAATAAATGCACCCCGTAGGGTAGCACTACATCAACTAGCCAACACTCGTCTCCAACAAATGCAATTAAGCAATAGAAAAATGTGTACAAATTACACTTTACCATTTATCAAGAAAAACAAACAACAAAATTCAGGCATAAGAAGCTGCTGCGGATAAAGAAAATTGAGAAGTGCTTTCATTCACAAATTACACTCTTCAGTACAAACAACATTAAATAGGCATAAACCCAACAACTTGAATTCTTAAGAGTTCATTCCTATCACAAGACAAAAATCTAATATGAAAAGAATAAAAATAAAACTAATCCCCATTAAGAGTAAAATGTGTACCTTCCAAGGCCAAAGAGTGGTAATTGAAGTTTCAGCCATAGAGAAAAATGCAGAGAGACCCAGAAGAGCAGCCAAAACCAAACCTTGCTCTTTGAAAACCCGAAGAAACCTGCGAAAGTTTCGGCCAATAACTCTTCAATAACAATAAGTTCTGTCCTATAACCGTAATCTGTCTATAACCCGTAACCCGAATCCACAACCCCTTCCACGGCAAAAACTCTTCGGCAACCAAACACTAAAACCCCAACAACACTAGCAGCCAACAAATTTATAGAGTACCTCCCATTCCTAGGTTTGTTTGGGGGATTGTTTATTTCTGTGCTGTCTAGTTTTTTTTTTTTTTTTTTTTTTTGGGATAAATTATAAATATATTTTTTATGATTTATTTTAAATATAAATTATTTTTTATAATTTAAAAAATTATAAATATTCGAAATTTTTTATTTAGTATAATTAATTAAAAAAATAAAATTTCTAACTGCTCTCCCATCTAATGATAAAATTACTTAAATTATTAATTGAAATAAATTTATAATATTATTTAAAACTGTTAATTTACTTTATAATTTATTAATAAAAATGGTCATTTATTGTGAAATTATAAATTTCAAGAGGTGGGATGTAATTTCTAAAACACATAAGGTAAATCATATTTTAAGCAAATTTTAAAAAGTGAATTTGCAATTTGTCTTTTTTTTAAAAAAATGAAATTAAAAGGATAAATTATAATTACACCTGTTTAAAATACGGATTACATCATATAATTTGAAAATTATAAATACTCACTTGTTAGAATTTTTATTTAACATAATTAACTAAAAAAAATAAAATTTCTAATTGCTTTAATATACAATGATAAAATTACCTAAATTAATAATTAAAATAAAATTTTGACATCAGTAAAAACTATTAATTAGTAAGATATAATTTTCAAATCACATGGGACAAATAATTTTTTAAGCAAATTTTAGTGGGTTTTTTGTAATTTATCCAAATTAAAATATGAGTTGAAAGAATTGAAAGTGTCTGGAAAATACTTTTGCTTTTTATCAAAAAAATGTGTAAAAAATAGAAAAATGAGAAGAAATCTTTGGCTTTTTGCAAGTCTTTTTGATTTTTAAACTTTTTAAATAATTTTTTGATTTTGTTTTTACTAAAACCAGCCTATTATCAAATGACCTCTTTATTTATTTATTTTTTAAAATTTAAATTCAATAAAAATGTTAAAAAATAATCTCTAACTTTTTTTTTATCAAATTAAGGGAGAAATTTTTTTTTTTATTAGATTCAATTGGATGAAAATTTAAAAATATAAGGTATTGGTGGATATGATTTTTTTCAACAAATTTGAAGAAAATAAAATTTTGGAATAAATGAGAATTTTAAAAAGATTTTGATAAAAAATTGATGAAAGGATTGACATAGTTCATATTAAATCAAAAATTTTATTCAAAATTAAAATCAAGGAGGATTGCAAGGGGGATTGCAAGGAAGAGTTGCAAGGAGGGGATCCCAACTCGGTTTGTCTGGGGAGTTGTTTATTTCGGTGCTGTCTAGTTTTTTTTTTTTTTTTGATAAATTATAAATATATTTTTTATGATTTATTTAAAATAGGAATTATTTCTTATAATTTAAAAAATTATAAATATTCCGAAATTTTTTATTTAGTATAATTAATTAAAAAAATAAATTTTCTAACTGTTTTTCTATATAATGATAAAATTACTTAAATTATTAATTGAAATAAATTTATAATATTATTAAAAACTGTTAATTTACTTTATAATTTATTAATAAAAATGGTCATTTATTATGAAATTATAAATTTCAAGAGGTGAGATGTAATTTCTAAAACACATAAGGTAAATCATATTTTAAGCAAATTTTAAAAAGTGAATTTGTAATTTGTCTTTTTAAAAAAAATTAAAAGGGTAAATTATAATTACACCTATTTAAAATACAGATTACATCATATAATTTGAAAAATTATAAATACCCACTTGTTAGAATTTTTTATTTAACATAATTAACTAAATAAAATAAAATTTCTAACTGCTTTAATATACAATGATAAAATTACCTAAATTAATAATTAAAATAAAATTTTGACATCAGTAAAAACTATTAATTAGTAAGATATAATTTTCAAAACCACATGGGATAAATAATTGTTTAAGCAAATTTTAGTGGAGTACATCCCATTTCTCCTTCTAATAAACATACATATACAATGTATTTATAACATGGTCATATTCAATGAAATCAACAATGGATTAGCATTAAATCGCCTAATCCTCATGCAATTTCTACAACAATCATAGCTATCCTCCACCGATAGCCCAATACAATTATTTGCAAGATATATTCAATATCAGGTTTAATAGTTTATTCAAAACTTCCATAAGTGAGATAATACATATCTAATATCGCTATTTATATCAATAATCATCCAATTTAACATATTCAATGCTAATTCCAATTATTTATACAAAATAATCATTTTACCAAATTAGGGCAAAAAATCCCCCTTTTTCCAATATTAACCCAACTACCCAAAATCAACTATTTTGGTACACCGAGAGTTTATATTCAACCCCAAACATCATTTATCTCATATACATCAAAACTCCTCTTTTCATTTTACACCCAAATCTTAGATTTGTCCAAATCACAACCAAATCTCATCATCTATACACAATAGCAAATAACTAAGCTAAAAACCATACTAGAGTGTAGAAAAATCCCTACCTCAAGTGTAGAAAACCCAAGCAACAAGGTGGAACTGCAAATATGACGAAACCCACTTTTATTTAGATCAATATGAAGCACTTGAAGCCTTCTACCTTATTCTCAAAGGCACTAGGGTCAAGAACACAATGGATCTAGATGAAATCTTAGAGAGAATGTGAGTTTTGGAGAGAGAATATGAAGATCTTCATTTATGGAGAGTTTTAGAGAGAGAATGGGCTGTTGAAAGTGACCTAAAATGTCACATTCACGATCTGATATGAACAGGCTCGCTCGAGCGACCAGACACAAAAGGTCGCCTCGCTCGAGCGAACAATGCAAAGCTTCAGGTCTGCAACGCAAAAGCACGCTCAAGCGGAGGAAAGCTCGCTCGAGCGAAGAACACCAACCTTCAGGTTTTACAGAGACGCAGACGCACGCTCGAGCGAAGGAAATCTCACTCGAGCGAAGACACATTTTCACAGAGCTCGCTCAAGCGCAAGAAGCCTCGCTCGAGCGAAGAGGCAAATTTCTGGGCAACAAAGTTTTGGAAAAACAAGCAACCAACCTGTTCCAAACACACAACTACAACCCAATAACCAACATTAAGGGGAAGACAAGGGAAACAAGACGTGAACCACCATCCAAACCATATAAACCCGAGTCCGGAACACCACAAGAGACGGGTCAAAACCAGGGTCGCTATAACCTCCCCCCCTTAAAGAATTTCGTCCCTGAAATTTCAAATCATGTTTCAAAACCATGTTATTCCCACAAGTTCAACACCATGACCCATTCTCCGGTCATCTATTCACACCGACTCGATTCACAAGTCCCAAATTAAAATGAAATTTTCAATTTCCCAAAACATTTACAATGTTCAACCAAAGTCCAAATTTTCAAAAAAAAATTGTACATAGTATATACAATGCTTCCAAAAATGATACAACATCATCAATATTCCACATTCTCAAAACATATGCAATGTTTATATTGAATCCATGTTCTTCCCAAACAATTATAACATATACAATGTTCTTACAAGTTAAAACATATACAATGTTTATACTTCTCATTAACAAAATTAATTCTCAATACATGCCTATGCATCAACAAACAAATCCGAACATCTAACTCACGTTCCCAAGTTGCTTCCTCGACTCCGTGATGTTTCCACAATACTTTTACCAAGGGAATTGTCTTACCTCGCAAAACTTGATCCCGTCTATCCAAGACTCTCACCGATCTCTCCTCATACGAGGCATCCTTATCTACCTCGAAGTCGGTCCAATCCAATACATGCGATGGATCCGGCTCATATTTTCGAAGCATACTAATATGAAACACATCATGAACCCCGAAAATCTGTGGCGATAACGCCAAACGATAAGCAACTTCCCCAATCCGTTCAAGGATCTCAAAAGGGCCAATAAACCGAGGGGACAACTTCCCACTCTTCCCAAACCTCATCAAACCCCATCTAGGAGATATCTTCAAAAAGACATGATCTCCCACCTCAAAAGACAAAGGTCTCCTCCTACGGTCGGCATAACTTTTCTGGCGACTCTGAGCCATAAATAGCCTCTTACGAATAAATATAACTTTCTCTGTTGTTTCCCGAACCAATTCTGGACCCAAGAAAGGTGCATCACCCACCTCGGCCCAACACACAAGGGATCTACATGGTCGACCATACAAGGCCTCAAACGGTGCCATGCCAATACTCAATTGGAAACTGTTATTGTAGGCAAACTCCACTAAGGGTAGGTGCCTCTTCAACGACCCCTTAAAATCAAGGACACAGCCTCTAAGTATATCCTCAAGGATTTGAATAGTACGCTTGGACTGCCCGTCAGTCTGAGGATGATACGCAGTACTAAAAGTCAATCTAGTGCCCAAGGCACTCTGCAAACTCTGCCACAACCGAGCAGTGCAACGCGGATCTCTATCCGAAACAATCGTCACAGGGACCCCATGCAACCTCACTATGTCCCTAATGTACAAGTCGGCAAGATAATCTACCGAGTCACTTACGCGCATGGGAATAAAATGTGCCGATTTAGTCAACCGGTCAACGACTACCCAAATGGCATCACTACCCCGTTGAGTCCTTGGAAGGCCCACAACGAAGTCCATCGTAACATGCTCCCACTTCCACTCAGCTATAGGCAAGGGTTGCAACAAACCCGCTGGCCTCTGATGCTTGGCCTTCACTTGTTGACAAGTAAGACACTTTGATACAAACACAGCCACATCCTTTTTCATACCTCTCCACCAAAACTGGCGTCTAAGATCATGATACATCTTTGTGCCTCCCGGATGCACCGCAAGGCGCGAATAGTGAAACTCTCGGAGTACTTCCTCTCAACAAGACTCCGGTACAAACAAACGGTCACAGCATCTCACACTCAGGTTGGGATACACAGTCAAACCTCTTTTCTATCTTTCCATTGGAAATCTTCTCTCGGAACGATTTCACTTTAAGGTCACCCTTTTGCGCTTCCAACACTCGATTCACAAGTGTAGGTTGTGCAACCACTGAAAACAAAGTCGCGGACTCAACATACTCGCCCAGTTGCAAGTCAAACTCATTAAGAGTACCCAACATTTCCCATTCTCGGATGACGATAGAAGCCACACTGCTAACTGGCTCTCTCCTCAAAGCATCGGCCACAACATTGGCCTTCCCAGGATGATAATGCAACTCAAAATCATAATCCTCTATGAATTCCATCCACCTCCTCTGCCTCAAATTTAAGTCTTTCTATGTAAACAGATATTTCAGACTCTTGTGATCAGAGAACACTTCAAATTTTTCACCATACAGATAATGCCTCCAAATCTTCAATGCAAATATTACTGCTGCTAACTCTAGGTCATGAGTAGGATAATTTCTCACTGCCATGAGCCATAGGCTACCACTTTACCCTCTTGCATCAATACACAACCTAAACCTTCCCGTGAAGTATCACAATAAACTGAATAACTCAAGCCCCTCTCCGGTATAATCAATACTGGAGTAGTGGTCTGTCACGACCCCAACCCGCCCCTATGGGTTTAGTATTGTAACCGGCCAGTAATCCGTGATTACCAAAGACCTGCTTAACAGTAAAGACAGTAATACAGAGTAAGGGGCTGGCGGAAGCCAAAATAGTAAATAAAAGATGTCCAATGAACTGTGAAATTCTGAATACAAAAAGACTTTATGAACAAGTCACATTCTTAACCAAAACATATTTACATCGCAGGTATACATAGCATACAGGTTAGGGATTCATTCCCTATGCCATAACTGTGCAGTCAAGTCTAAAACATTCATTACAAAACAGAGACAGAAGGGTGAAACTGAGACACCCCAAAAATAGCCTTAGCTTGACGGGCTGGAACCTCAAAGTGAGGCACAATGGTGGGCTTGACAAAATGAGAGCTTAATTCGACGCTCCTAGCTCCGATCCGGTGCCTGGATACCTACATATAAATATAAATAGTGAGCTAAAGCCCAGTGAATAACAGCTGTGTAAAGAGGTTAAGAATGAATGTCCTTTTAGTAATTAAACAGTCATATCAGTCAATTAGAAACCATAGCAGTCATATGTGGTACATCCAATAGCAAAACAGTACAGTAGGTCTTAAAAGACCGAACAGTCAGTTGATGGTCATCATAACAGTAAACAGTAGTAGTTCCAAACATTGGAACTGACAGAGATCTCTGTAACAGTAGCAGTGACAGTACAGTAACAATAAATTGCTATGGATGCCACGGATACAGTTCACAAATAGGACAAACATTCATTCAGTAAACAATGCCATTTCAGAAAGCAGTACAATCAGTCGTTCGGAAATAATTATAATTTGAACGTATCTTTACAACATTGTTACTCACAGAGTACTGGGCTACAGACAGGTTAATGAGCGTCCTTGGATGCCAACCCTACACAATAACAGGATGAACACACACTAAATTACACACTAGGGATTAATAACTTAGCCCCTTAACTTGACTTGGTGTGGTTCTATAACATTATCCTCATCAAGATGCCTTAAGCTAGGCCTAGGAATGCCTATGATGAAATGAGGATGCAAAGATGTACTTTAAAACACTTTTCAAAATTTGCCGAAAACAGGGGTCTCACTCGAGCTTGGTTTTCTTCGCTCGAGCAAGCTTACCAAAACAGAGGGGTCGCTCGAGCACAAACTCCTTCGCTCGAGCGGGCTGTAAAAATGCAAAAGTACTGGTTGTTGAAAATCCCCGCTCGATGCTCACTCGAGCATAAGACACAGCTCTTCGCTCGAGCGTGCGTTTGCGTGCACCAAAAACCTGAGAGCTTGCAATCTATGCTCGAGCCAGCATTCTGTTGCTCGAGCGGATCTCTGAACAAAAGATGGTCGCTCGAGCGTGGAAGCCAAAATCTGGAATTTCCAGATTTGCTCCCTAAGCTCAAACCAAGCATTCAACACATCAAAACTCAACCTCTTGGGCCAATTTTCTGGAAAACACTTGGAAACCAACAACATAACATGTTTTGAAGATCAATTTGTAAAATCAAGCCCAAGGGTAAGTCAATTGAACACAATTTTAATTAAAACTTCAAGAACATGATGTAATATACCATGCATGTGTTCATTTGAATTCAAAGCTTCTAACACATGATCAAATGAGTCAATCCCTTCAAAAACATGATGAATTCTTGAACTACAACCAAATTATGAACATGCATGTTGAAATCCTCATGGAAACAACCTCAAAACTCAAGAATATGTACATGCATGCATGAATTAATTCTCAATTCAACACTTTAAACCAATTCTTGACTTTAAACTCCAAAATTCCATGAATCATGCAAGGAATGACTTAAATTTACAAATGAGAGGATGAAATCTCTACGTTAGGTCTTGAATTCAAAGTAAACAAGCTCAATTTTGCAAATTCCCTTCAAGTCTTCTAAGTTTCCAAGCAAAACTCTTGATGAAACCAATTTCTCCTACTCTCCCTCTCTCTCTCGGTTTGGTCTAAGAAAATGGCTGAAGAAATGTGTATCTAAGTGCATAAATTAAGTCTCAACAATGAATTTGAGGAAGGCCCACTCAATGGCAATAAGGTAAATAACTAAGTTCAATAATTTAACATTAATAATGCTAATTTAATCAACCCCAAATCTAATTTTAATTAAACCTACCATAAATTCACATAAATTCTAATTAGCATATAATACTAATCAATTTCGGAAACGGTTGCCGATAAGGCTTTCAATTTGCAGTTCGAAACTTAAAACATAAACAGATCATTCAGTAATCAAACAGATAGAAATGCATTTAAAGCAACATACTCATGCAATCAGTTCAGAATTTTAGCCTAGTCAGTTACTTATCATGCTTAATCACAGTTTAACACTAATCAGAGGTGAGGGTTGTCACAGGTGAGTCTAATCTTAAGCTCTTGGAATGACTTTTCACAAGTCTCACTCCACATAAACTTGATTTCCTTTCTAGTCAACTTAGTCAAAGGTGAAGCTAGTCTAGAGAAATCCTTCACAAACCAACGGTAATAACCGGCCAACCCCAAGAAACTATGAATCTCGAAAGTATTCTTAGGTTGTGCCCAATCTTGCACGACCTCTATTTTGGATGAATCTACAGTCACCCATTCCCTTGACACTACATGTCCTAGGAATTTAACCTCTTCCAGCCAAAAGTCACATTTCCCAAACTTAGCATACAGCTTATGGGCTCTAAGCAACTCAAGTACTACTCGTAAGTGTTCCTCGTGTTCCTCCTCAGAAGGTGAATAAATCAGAATGTCGTCCACAAAGACAACCACAAAGCGATCTAAGAATTTACGGAAGATCCGATTCATTAAATCCATAAACACAGCTGGAGCATTAGTTAGCCAAAAGGCATCACAAGAAATTCATAATGGCCATACCGCGTACGGAATGCCGTCTTCGGATATCCTCCTCCCTTACCCTCAACTGATGATAACTCGATCTCAGGTCTATCTTAAAGAAACAACAAGACCCTTTCAACTGATCAAACAGATCATCTATACGAGGCATTGGGTACTTATTCTTAATAGTGACCCGGTTTAACTTTCTGTAATCGATACAAAGCCGTAATGCTCCATCTTTCTTTTTAGCAAAGAGAGTCGGCGCTCCCCAAGGTGAAGTACTAGGGCAAATAAAACCCTTATCTAACAATTCCCGGAGTTGAATCTTCAACTCACTCAATTCAGTTGGTGCAAATCTATATGGAGCCATAGAAACTGATGCCGTGCTAAGCACTAAATCAATAGAGAACTCAACCTCTCGATGAGACGGTAAACTGACAAGATCCTCGGGAAAAACATCTGAGTATTCACAAATTACCCTTGGCAATTCAACCCGAACTCCATCACACTCACTACTCATAAAGCTAGCAAGGAGACAACTAAGTTCACTCCGTCCACGCGGATCATATACCGCTAACAAGACTCTATCCACACGGTCTCCCAAGAAATAAAAACAATCACCATTCAAGGTACATACAGTAACCTTCTGACGGTAGCAATCTATAACAGCCTAGTATGATGATAACCAGTCCATATCCAAAATAACATCAAAACTATGCATGTCAATCAATACAAATGCAAAAGGTAATCGACGACCAGCAACCTCTATGTCACAACCCCGACATCCCTGTGTCAAGACAGTCTGACCACCAATAGGTGACTCTACACAAATAGGAGATGCTAACTGTGCCAACTCCAAACCCAAAACTGATGCAAACGCATACGAAATAAAAGAATAGAATGCACCCATATCAATCAACACATTAGCAACCGAATTGCAAAACAAAAAGGTACCTCTCACTACAGAAGGAGCAGGTACAAGATCTGGCCCTACAACTGTATACATACGTCCAGTAGGCCTCTACTCACCCCTCGGAGCATAAGCTTGATGTACAGACTGAGCCGAAGCGACTCCCTGATTGGCCCTCGAGGCCTGTGCTGGCTGGTAACTCTGTGTCTGTCTCGAACCAGACGCACTAGGTATACCACCCAACTGTGGGCAAAACCTCTTCAGGTGCCCCGCCTGCCCGCACTGATAACAAGTGAGCGGCTGGCCTCTTCCTTGACTCTGGTTCTGAAAACGAGCCGAAGATGATGCTGCTCGCTGTCCTTCTCCTCTCTGAGGACAAGCTGGAGACTTGTGGCCCAACTGACCACACTTAAAGTAAGTAAAATCTCCCTGCCCACTTTTTCTAGAACCTGTACTCGGTATTGGAAAAGTGGACCTCGACTGAGTTCCCTGGGACTGCTGAGGGTAGGAACCCCTCTGCCTCTTACTGTCTCCCTGACTATCCTGACTCCTCCTGGAGCCCCTCATCCTTTCGTCTTCTACCTGCATAATAGTTTCAAGATGGGCTACAGCCTGCACAAGGCGCCCATAATCTCGAGTCATGGAACCGGCAACTCTATACATTAACCCGGTCCTTAACTTCTTTTCAAACTCCAAACAACGATGCTCCTCAATCGCCACCAACTCAGGTGCAAACCTCGACAGACTAGTAAAGGTTGCCTCAAACTCAGTCACTGGCTATCACGACCCAAACCCGCCCTTATGGGTTTAGCACCGTAACCGGCTAGTAATCCGAGATTACCGAAGGCCTGCTTAACAGTAATACAGTAAAACATAGTACAGGGGCATGGCGGAAGCCAATACAGTAATAAAACATTGTCCAATGAGCTGTGACAGTCTGAATGCAAAAAGATTTTTCATACATATAAACCTCCAGTACAGAACAGTTATGCACAATATTTACAATCATTCAGTACAGGGACTTAATCCCTACTAAACAGTACAGTATGGTGTTGTCAGTCTATTACAAAACAATACAGAGACAGACGGGGAAATAAAAACACCCCTAAGCCATAGCTTGGCAGACTCGGAACCTCGCAGTGAGGCACATTGGTTGGCTTGACAAAACTGGAGTTTACCCCGACGCTTCTAGCATTGGTCCGGTGCCTGTACACCTACATATATATATGAGCAGTGAGCTAAAGCCCAGTGAATAACACAATGCGTAAAGAGGTTTGGAATGAATGTCCTTACAGTAATGAAAATAGTTCATTAAATCAGTATATCAATTGTTCAGTACAGTAAACAGTCATATGTGGTACTGTAGACGTCCCCGAACGCCCCGGGAGGGTTAAGTTCCCGTTCCGTTCATATTGGGTTTACTACAGTTCGGACTCAAATTGTCACGGTTCTTAATCTGAACCAAAGAGTCCAACTCTGGCAAATCGTTTTTGAGAAAAACAGATTTTTGAAAAGAAGTGCCAAACATGGACTGCTTTGCCAGATTACAGAGTCGCCACCTAAATATTTTAAAATGGGAAATTTAGGAAACCCTGACTCGGTGCCAAAGGCCACGCGTCCATCATAACCAAAGTAGTCTTGGCTCGGGAGCTTGGGTACGATCGGGGAAGGTCAGCTATGAGCACCCCCTTTCGCCCGGTTCGAAGACCGGCCTCTACTAACCGTGATATCCAATTTTGAAAACGTTATGTGTTCTTATTCCAATTATTAGCCTAGAATTACTATGTTATGCGCACAGCAAACAAGTATAGACTAGATTGCCTAATTTGGAAACAAGCATTGCATATCCGTTCGTTTTGAAAGCGTTTTGGAATTTGCTACTCGCAAGTAGGCTAAAACACGGATTTCAACGAGTTCTCCCAACTCAAGCAACCCAAGCTCCACCCACAGGCATTCAAACAGTTTATCTCATGTAAGCACTTAGCCGCATGGTAAGCATACTGTCATGGCAACATTCACACGCATGCGATATGCTAAAGCGTAAAATACTTACATCGTACTCCGTGCCAAAACAAGAAACTAGTTAGCAGACATGCATGTCCCTAGCTCATGTTAAGATGACTAATGCAACGCATACAGAGTGCAATTAGACAGGCTCGGCTATCCTAAACATGGCATGTGAAATGCACGAGTAACACGTATTCAAGTTAGATTTGAAATACAATGCAGTTTGTATGATGTACCGAGCCCGATGCATGTCGACAAATGCATGGATGCACGCATGCATTGCATAAGGTATGCTAAAATAGACGTGCCCTAATCTACCATCATAAGCAGGTAAATAAAAGGGAAGAAAGAAGTGGGGGTTGGAAGACATACAAACCACTCACCCACACTTATTACAGATTCGCCCTCGCTCGGAGGGACCAAAATAATAATACAGTCCAAGAAAAATAAACGAATAAATTATTACAAGACCTCTAATCTAATTAAATTAAATGCAAAGAAGAGATGGCCACAGCCTCCGCCTCGGGATGCGCGAATGATGCATGCTTCAGTCCGAATTGCCCAGAAATCCGCACCATGCCACTGTTGCCTCTGTTTCACTGTCCTGCTTCTCTGGAAAATTGCAAAAAGTCCTAGGACAGGCTCCCTGAATCCTAAGGATCATCACCGGCTGGATAGAATGTCCACCGACCGTGTATAAAGTCCACCGGCTGGAAATGAAGCTATCGGCAATAAATACATTGCCGGTCGGCACTCTATACTGCCGGTCGGCACAAAATTCCTGCAGAAGACAGTTTTGACAGCAACAGCAGACCAGCAGTGCAAGGCATAGAATTTCTAGGCAAATGTATGCATGGACACACTCCCTATCATGTAATGGACTCAAGGGAGCATGGCCCTCGACCCCCGGGCCATCAATCACGCATTTCAATGCATGATGGCCCGAAAGCCAAGTTAGCAACTTTGATATCAAATGGAATGCAAGCACAAAACAAATTAGAGGGCCCCAACCCCTATCATGATTGGTCAAGAGGCAAGGGATGCATGCTCAATAAAATGCAACCTAGGCATGGCGGCTAAGTATGCAACATGAACATGCAAATGAGCGATGTATGCTAGGCTCGCAACCTAAACATGTAAACAAACATGGCATGCAACAACATGCAAGGATGGACTTAAACTAACATGGATAACTCGCAAGCATGCCAAAATCAGCGGCCATGAGATGAAAATGAGATGCCTCGAAATGCGTGCACACGGGCACGCAAACCGAGGACCGCGCCTACGGCACGAAATGGCACTCTAATGAGACATGGCATAACATGGAATATGGCATACAAAACATGCAAATTTCAGCAGCAAAATGAGGGGCAAAACAGCCCGGAACATGGCGAAATGGAACCAAATGCATGGAATCACTCCCGAAATGCAAAACTAGGTACATGAAATGGCTTATGGCTATATCAAATATGCAAGATATGAACATGAAGTATGAAGACAGCAGCTAGACAGCCCCAAAATAAGCATGTTCATAGTACAAAGCATGGCAAGACAGTAAGCACAAGTGGGACTAACATGGCATGCAAAAATGGCTCCTCAAGGGAGGCAATGAGGCAAGTGATAGATGCAATGCTCAAACGGAAAAATGTCCTTCTACAACACTGAAGAGGGACCAAAAATATGAACATTTACAGTAGATGACAAGTCCCAAAACAGTATACACACATGCTCAAAATGCAATGTAAGATTGAGGCCCACAAAGGGGTATAACATGAAGTACCAAAAGGATGCACCAAACAGCCAAATACCCTTCATGAGACATGTAGAGGGGGTCAAACTAAGACCCTTTTCAAGCCTGTCGAAGACCCAAAAACAGAAGCATGGTAGGCTAAAAAGACATGCAAAAAAAGGGGACCAAAGAGGGGTAATGAAGCAAGTCATACATGGGGGTCCCAAAAAAGGTTGAGCCCTTCTTCAATGTTGAAGAAGGGCTCAAAACAAGCCTCTTTACAGTTTACATCGAAGCCCAAAAATACTTGTAAATAGGGCTAAACAATGAAGCTAAAAAATGCAAGTTTAAGGGAAATGGATGCTTACCCTTGAAGAGCAGCAAACCAGCACCCCTTGGTCCAAGTTTCTGAGCTCCTAACCTCTGCAAATGACCTCCAATGTGCTGGAATGGATGATGGAGGTGTTGTGCTAGGTATTGTAGAGCAAATGATGCAAGAACCAAGGTGTTTGGAAGCTTGGATAGGATAGATATAGAGGGTTGTAGATATATATGTTAGATATATATGTCTACTCTCTGGTTTTTTGCTCCAAAAACTCCCCACCCCATCAAAGAAGGAGAAGAGCTCCTTATATAGGCAATAGAAATGGTTCTAAGCTTATAAGACAAGCTAAAGAGAAAGGTTCAAGGGGAGCAAGAGGGCCAAGGCTTGTTGGAGAAGCTTGGACAGCTGGTAGGCTTCTTGAGGAAGCCAAGACAAGGGGTCAAGGCTTTCTCAAGAAGCCTTGAGCAAAGGGTGCACAAAAGGGGCCAAAAGGTGGTTAAAGGGTACAAAATATGCACATGTATGCACGTGGATCTGGTTCTGTGCATCCCAGCTGGCACAGCTGGTATGCACCAGGCTTGGAGGGTGCAAAGGGGTCAGGTCGGCCAGAAAATTTGATCATCAGCCAAAATAAAGTGCCGGTCGGCACTATTTTCTGCTGGTCGGCTAAATAGAGTGCTGATAGGTGATTCCTTGGTCAAAAAATGGCCGGTGGGTATGCAAATTGAAGCCCCGGAAGTTAGCTTTCCAATGGCGCAAACCTTGCATCAAAATTCCTCTTGTGCAAAAAGTTATGCCCTTTTCCGTGAAGCCGCGCAGACTCGATCCAACCGGGATGATGCCCAGCTTCAACCAATCATATCTCCTCCACCCGGACTTGGCTTTGGGAGATTCTTGAGTGCAAAATGAAGCCCCGGAAGTCTTCTTTCCAATGGTTATGGCCTCATAGCTTAACTCCAAGTATGCAATTGAATAAGTTTGATTCAGCGAGGGCCGCTCGACTTTCTTCTACCCGGATTCATGGCGAACTTCTTCTCCAACCTATTTTCTCCCCTCCTCTCCTCTTTTCTTCAACTTCAAACCCCTAAGTAAGGTGTTTTGAAAGATTTTTCAAAGATTTCATCTCTCTTTCATTCATCTCCCCTTTGTCCTTGCTCGGTTTACCGAAAAGCGCAACATTTACCGGAATGCGAGCGTCGGAACATCGTGGGAATTTTATTTCAAAAATGTTTTGAAAGAGAGGGTTTTAAGGTATAAAAACCATCAAAAATAATTTTGGTCCACAATGGGGTATGAAGTTGAGATTTGCCTCTCTCCTTGCCGAAGAAACTGAACCTGTGCACTGCACACCTTTCTCCAACAAGTAAACCATCAGTAGTGCCCAAGTCTTAAGGGCGGTCAAAAATGGGGTGTCTACAGTTGCCCCTCTTTGACAAAACTCGAAAGTCACAACAATGACGGGAGTGAATGTCAAAGCCCAGAGACGACCCATTTTTGATAAGGCCGAAGACTTGGACAAACAAACAAAATATAGATAGATAAATGGTTGTGCCCGTAGGCTGCCTACGTATCCCTTTGCAAGGAATCAAACCAGCATAGTTCAGGGGCAGGATGCAAAGTGATGCACAATGCAAGTGCATAACTTATGATTATGCAAAGAGAGCTGTGATGAAGCAATTATGCAAAATAAATGCAACATTTTAAGCGAATGCTATGCAAGCAAGTAAACGTGAACCAACCTACATCTCATG
Organism: Camellia japonica; assembly: GCA_030407325.1. Taxonomy (NCBI): domain Eukaryota; kingdom Viridiplantae; phylum Streptophyta; class Magnoliopsida; order Ericales; family Theaceae; genus Camellia; species Camellia japonica. The sequence continues at coordinate 2,048 of JAPPVO010007724.1, read as the reverse complement.
CAGAAAGGATGTAAGAGAATTATGCAATTCTTGCGAACATGTGCGTTAGATACACAAAAGTGAACGAAGTGTGATGGATACACTAAGTGGACAAACATGTGTGATGGATACACCAAAGTGAAGAGAGTGTGATGGATACACTATATGAATAAAGTGTGATTGATACATAAGGTGAGTGCAGAGTGTGACAGATACACAAAGCAAAACGAGTGTGATGGATACACGAAGCAAATATGTGATAGATACACTAAGCGAATGTGTGTGGTGGATATACAAAGGGAGCATGTGATAGATACAAAAGGTGAACGTGTGTGGTAGATACACAAAGTGAAGCGAGTGTGATGGATGCACTCTATGAAGCAAAGCGTGATGGATACACAAGATGAGCATAGTGTGATGGATACACAAGAGGCAAACACAAAGTGTGATAGATGCACTAAGTGAACAAGTGTGATGGATACACAATAGGTGAACACGAAGTGTGATTGATGCACTTAGTGAACAAAGTATGATTGATATACTAAATGTGAACACGAAGTGTGATAGATGCACTTAGTGAATAAGTATGATGGATATACTAAAGGTGAACACAAAGTGTGATAGATGCACTTAGTGAACAAGTATGATGGATATACTGAATGTGAACACGAAGTGTGATAGATGCACTTAGTGAACAGGAGTATGATTGATATACTAAAGGTGAACACGAAGTGTGATAGATGCACTTAGTGAACAGGAGTATGATTGATATACTAAAGGTGAACACGAAGTGTGATAGATGCACTTAGTGAACAAGTATGATGGATATACTGAATGTGAACACGAAGTGTGATAGATGCACTTAGTGAACAGGAGTATGATTGATATACTAAAGGTGAACACGAAGTGTGATAGATGCACTTAGTGAACAGGAGTATGATTGATATACTAAAGGTGAACACGAAGTGTGATAGATGCACTTAGTGAACAGGAGTATGATTGATATACTAAAAGTGAATACGAAGTGTGATAGATGCACTTAGTGAACAGGAGTATGATTGATATACTAAAAGTGAACACGAAGTGTGATAGATGCACTTAGTGAACAAGTATGATTGATATACTAGATATATGAAGTGTGATTGATACACTAAGGGAATAAAGTGGGTATGTGCGTGATAGATACACAAAAGGTAATGAAGTGTGATGGATACACTAAAGTAATTGAAGTGAACATGTGTGTGATAGATATAGAAAATGAGAATGTGTGTGATAGATACACTACGTGAAGAGAGTGTGATTGATACACGGACTGTAATGAAGTGTGTGGTTGATACACTAAATGAAATGAAACGTGTGATTGATACACTGAATGCAATGAAGTGTGTGATTGATACACTTGCAAAAAGTGTGTGATTGATACACTGAATGCAATAAAGTGTGTGATTGATACGCTAAAGTGAGAATGGGTGTGATAGATACATAAAATGAGAATGTGTGTGATTGATACACAAAATGAGAGAAGTGTGATTGATACACTAAATAAACATGTGACAGATACATGAAGCAAATAGAGTGTGATTGATACACAAAGTGAACGAAGTGTGATTGATACACTAAATGAGAATATGTGCAATAGATACACGAAACGAATGAAGCGTGATTGATACACTGAATAAATGAAGTGAATAAAGTGTGATTGATACACTAAGTGAATGATCTCAAACGGAACTTCTTTGAATGAACCGTACATACAATATCGTGCATGAATGAGAAAGAAACTTGATAGGTACAATGCATTACAATGCATGATGCTTAAGGAAAGCAATAAGAGGACAAAGCGGCGCTTTAGAAAGCACCTCATTGGCAAGACTTGAAGAGGTACATCCAGAATACAATCACGGAATTTGCTAAAGGTGAAACACACTCAGATGCTTCAATTTTCCCTCTTTTCTTTTGCTTTGCAGTCTGGAACCTATATAGCTTCAGATAGATCCTGATTTTATTGTTCTCACATGACCTGGGTTGAACCCTGCAGTTTTTGACAGAACAAATTCCTTTTTTGGACA
>JAPPVO010007722.1:0-14970 GCA_030407325.1 Camellia japonica | reverse complement strand
AAATTATGCACTGACTATATAACAAAAAAAAAATTGAGTCATTACAAAGTCATCATGTCTTGACATATAATTAGTAGGCTCTCCACTACTAGGAACCATCATGTCTTAACATGTAATCAGTAATCTGTTTACTACTAGGAACCATAATCTCATAACTGTCTAGCCAGTGACCTACCACGTCCTAGGAACCACTAGTTTTCTATTCTGTGATCAGTGATCTTATACTCACTATGAGCCACCAATTTAAGAATATATTTAGAATTCAAAAAATATATTCACTCACTTTAATGGGTTGTCTCATCTTTGCTTTTAAGCAAAGTCACATAGCAATCATATGTGCTATAATTGACACAAGGATAACATATTAATTGCCTCTGATAAATTCAGAGATATCATCATGCAATCTTATGATTTCCTTTAATCACACTTGATCTATCTAGATCTTCTTTTAAAAACCTCGCAAGGTTTAAGGTTGTTAGGTGGAACAAAATTCTTGTTGTCACCTCTTGAAATCATTTCTAAAAAATCACAATTGAGTTTCACTATGCTATTTTTCCAGAAACTAAACTTAACACTAGAAAATCCCAAAGTCTGAAATTTAATTCAAAACTAATCTCACCACTTACCCTAGAATCGAACATGATTAGGAAAGTTTTCAGAAAGACTGGAGAGGTCACGTCAGTCCCATTTAAGACCCAATTAACCTTAGACAAAACTTTCAAGAGTATGTTGAGTCCTAATCCATGAGAAACAAATTTATAATTAAGTTTTTCAGGGGATAAACTAGATTAAAATAAACCAAGTTTATGAAACTTATAAGCAATTAAAATTTGCTATCAAAATTACACTACTCATAAAAATTAACGGTAGTCTTGGAATTAAACCCATTATTTCTGAATAAAAAATCATAAATCTTTTAGCTAATACTAAAATTTTGTTAGGAATTGACCATTCCTAACCAAGATCGGTGAGACACGAAATAACAAACAAGAAAGAATTTACCAATCAAACAAATCACACACACAAGAACACAAGGATTTACGTGGTTCACTTCAGAATATGGTTACGTACACGGCTACTGCGGTTTTTTACTATGATCAGAAAAATACAACTCTCTCTTAACCTAAAAGAGACGCCTCCTCATCTATTTATAAGTATAGAATTAGGGTTACACAGAAGCACATGGGAATTACAAAAGTACCCAAACCCCCCATTAGACCCAGTGTTTGAGTGAACAGTACTTATCAGGGTCCACCGACCCAACAATTTCCTATTTGGAACCTGATAACACAAGCTCTCCATCATCTTCATCACATAGAGGAACGCCGCAACAACTCAATCTTCTTTCATCAATCTTAAAGGCCAACTGAAGTTGCACACAACTTCAGTTTGTCAATGGTGACTGTCTTGGTCAACACATATGCTGGATTCTTACTGCCTTGGATTTTCTCAAGAGACAAGACTCCATCATCTACAAGTAAACGAATGAAATGGTATCGCAGCTGAATGTTTTCGTCCTAGAATGAAAAGTCGGATTCTTTGCAAGATGAATAGCAGTTTGACTGTCGCTATGCAAAATACTCATCTCTTGCGTCTTACCTAACTCTACTAGGAAAATTTGTAACCAAGTCATCTCCTTCTCAGCTTCAGTAATAGCAACATACTCAGCCTCTGTTGTAGAAAGGGCCACAATCTTCTATAATGGTGAAATCAACTCACTGTTGTACCACCTAATGTGTAAACATAACCAGTAGTACTCTTTCTGTTATCTATATCACTAGCCAAGTCTGCATCAACATAACCATGTAACTCGATGCCGGTTCGTCTAAAACAAAGTGCCATGTCTGTAGTATTACTCAAGTATCTAAGGATCCACTTCACTGCCTCCTAATGTTATTTGCCTGGATTACTCATGTACCTGCTAACCACTCCCACTGCATGTGCAATGTCTGGTCTAGTACAAACCATATCATACATTATGCTATCGATAGCTGAAGCATATGGAACATGTTCCATATAAGCCTGCTATTCTTCAGTCTTCGGAGACTTCTCTTTGGTATGTCTGAAGTGGCTAGCCAATGGAGTACTCACTGGTTTTTCACCATCCATGCTAAACCTCTTGAGAACTTTCTTGACATACTCAGCCTGTGACAACTTCAAAGGACCATTTTCCTTGTCCCTGTGAATTCTCATACTAAGGATTTTGTTTGCAACTCCAAGATCCTTCATCTCAAATTGGTTAGACAAATTTTTTTTCAATCTTTTTATCTTTTCAATGCTAGATCCTGCGATAAGCATATCATCAATATATAAGAGCAAAATAATATAACTTTTGTCAAACCTCTTGAAATAACAACAATGATCTGCTTGACATCTTGTAAAACCGCTGCTACACTTATGGTACCATTGCCTTGGGGCCTGTTCCAAACCATACAAGTTTTTTCGAAGTTTGCATACAAACTCCTCTTTGCCACGTGCCAAGAAACCTTGTGGTTGCTTCATGTAAATTTCCTCCTCCAAATCACCATGGAGAAAAATCGTCTTCACATCCATCTACTCAAGATCCAAATCTTCAACAGCCACAATTCCCAGCACCAATTTAATAGTGGTCAACTTCACAACTGGAGAGAAAATCTCAGTGTAGTCAATCCCTTCTTTTTGTTGAAATCCCTTTGCAACCAATCTGGCCTTGTAGTGTTTACTCCCATCATGTTCCTGTTTGACCCTGTAAACCTACTTGTTGTGCAAAGCTTTCTTACCTACTGGTAATTCAGTTAACTCCCATGTTTGGTTTGCCATGAGTGAATCCATTTCATCCTGCATAGCTGACTCCCACTTAATTGAATCATCAACCTGCAAAGCCTCATCATAACTTTCAAGTTCACCCCCTATCAGACAACAACAAATAATGTAAAGATGGAGACCAACATTGTGTAGGTTTAGACTCTCTTTCTGACCGTCTCAACTTAGGAGTATATGACGACCGGTTTCGTTGTGCATTCTTGTTCCTCTTTGTTTACCTTTTGTTTACACTTGTTAGGGTGTCGGTTTCGACTTGGAGTCCTGTTGCTCGTTTGAGTTAGTTGTGTGTAGAAATTTTTCTCAAAAAGTTCTCGTTCTTGTTTATTCCGGTGTTGTGTTTCACTTGTCGCGGAGGGTGCGAGGTTGAGTCCAGAGGATCGAGAGTTGAGTCGAGACATTCCCGAGCTGAGGACCAGGGCTGCACGTGCGGGGCCTTGGGCTGCACGTGCGGATTTCAGGGGAAGGTGTGAAGCACACTGTTAAAAAAACAGGTGCGGGGGGAGAAAGGCCGCACGTGCGAAAGTCGGTGAGATCCGAAATTTTGCTTTTTTTCTTCTCTCTTTGTGTTGATTGAGTGTCACTTTTGTATATCTCTCTCTCTAAAAACATTTCATCTCCCTTCTCTCTACAATTCTCTACACAAACTAGATCAAAAACCTTAATTTCTCAAGATCCATTTGAGTTTTGCCATTGTTTCTTCATCAAAGTTGGTTAACATCTCGAGGGCTTCGTTGTGAGCGGTGAAGATTGAGTTTGGGCATCGTTGATTGTGGAGTTTCAACTCTTTTCTTCTTCAAACTTGAGGTAAGGATTTTCTTTGAGTTATATATATGTTTTCGCAAGATTTAGATGATTTTCGAAATCATCCTTTGTTAGCTTTTGAAAAATTAATTGTTGATTAAAAAAGAAGAGTGATTTTGAAAGTGGGTTTACTTCTTGTTCCTCTTAAATAGAAATTGAGGGTTTTGAACTATGTGGATTGAAGATGAATGGTTTTGGTGAGAAAAACCTAGAAATTGGGGTTTTTTTTTTAAAAAAAAAAGATGTTGAAAATCTTTGGAAGAAGTTATATTTATTTTGTGTGTCAAAATAAATGATATTTGAAAATTATTTATTTTGTATATATAAATGATGAGTTTCTTGGAATATGAGAATTGTTAAAGTTTTGAAAATTGTTGTTCAAAATGTTGATATAGTCTTGAAATGACTAAATTGTCGAGATTGCTCAAGATGTAGGAATTTTATTATCTCTTGGATGAATTGGATATAAAAGTATATATATTCATCTTGTGAAATTGCATTGAAATGAGAAAATGAGAATTTTGATCACAATGGGAATATTGTGTAGGAGTATTGAAAATGGAAGGAATATTGCATTGTATTATTAATCATTGCATTGGCATATCAATTCATTTGATAAGGAAGAGCTTTGAAATTTGATTTGAAAACTTGCATTGAGAAAAGAATGTTGTGGAACAAGTTTTCATGAAATGGTTTTAGGGTAAATACGTTGGTAAGTCTTGAAAGGTGATGTAGATGAAATTGATTAAGTTGGCCTGAGTGTCCGCGGTGAAAGACCGAAAACACGCGCGGAGGAGGTACCACTTCCCTTCCGGTGAGAGACCGGCAAATAGTGGGGCTTGGTAGTGCTAGTGATGCCTACTTGTAGACACTGACCTAGGTGTAGACACCCCATTTTTGACCGACCTTAAGACTCAGACGTCACCGATTGAGCGCTCGGTGATGTTGCATATTGTGCTCGTTCAGAAGTCTCAGAGTCGCGGCCGTGCGCCCTGCCTCCGGACTTCCGAACTCTCTTTTGTGCCTTGCCTCGGTTTGCGAACTGGACTCGGTTTTCTCCGTTTTCTTTCCTGCAGGGAGGGAGAGATCTAGCAGACTATCTCTCAGTGGCCGTGGGCTACGTTTCGTGGCCGTAGGCCATTTTGCCCATTTCGGAGCCCGGTTCCCGGTTTTCGGAGCCGTCAGGCCGTGTGCCTCGGTTCGGGATCGCCCAACCGTCTCCGATTCCTCCGGTTCTTGGCAGGTACCTCTGTTTCATCATAATGAGGCACACCGGGGTCTTAGATACCCACTTCGTGGCTGAATGCCACTTTCGGTGCTTACAGCCGATTTTCGGGCCCCGAACCTCGCGGTTTGGCCACCGAGCATTTGTTTTGCATCGATTTTTGTTCATTTTTGGCAGGTACCTCTGTTTTATCATCAGGAAGATCACTGGAAGGTGGGAGGCTAGCAATTGTCCAAGCAACCTGTTATGCTCTTCCGGCGCCCCCCGGCGCCTGTTTTTCTCACTTCCGGGCTAATGTTGAACACCCTAGGGCCATTTTCTTCGAGCCAAAACCACATATTTGTGATGTACACACATGGGAGGACACTAAAAACACATGGCCGGCCAGTAACTCTCTTTGAACCTTTTGAACCCCTCTTTGAATTGGCCTATTCTCTCTCCTGTTTCAGAGTTGCAAGATTTGAACCACAGGGTTGTGTTGAGGAAACCTGGGAGGATATTTTGGAGGGGAATGCTTGGGTGCATTTCCCTCCACCTTTACACCCCTCCTTTTGTCCATATAAGGCAGCCAAAAACTTGTGTCTAGGGTTAGAAAAATATTCCTCAAGCATACATACACCAATCCATCTCCATTTCTCTCAAATCTTAAAAGTTTAGTGCCATTTCTAAATCATCTCCTAGCACCACCAACACCACTTCATTTCCAGCAGTAAGGAGGAGTTCTTGGGGGGTTTAGAAGCAACTTTCATCAAGCAAAGAGGTAGCAAAAGTCTTGTCTTCAAGGGTAAATCTCAAATCCCTCTTTTGTACCATTTTCTTGCTTCCTTTCTTAACCCTATTTCCATATTTTGTTGAGCTTCGACCCCTACTGAAAGTGGTCCCCTTTTGAGCTCATTTTGATCTTTGATTAAGGGCTCAACCCTGTTTGAGCCCTCTATGGCACACTTGCTTCAATAGCATCTTCTATGTCAATATTTTGCATGAAATATTAGGCCTATGAGTGTGATCTGATTTCGAGCATGAGGTAAACTGTGAGTGGGCTTATTTTGAGCCCCTCTTCAACATTGAAGAAGGGCTCAACCCTGTTTGGCCTCTCTATCATGCACTTGCTTCATAATTCCTTCAAATTACCGTAAACTTGCATGATTTATTTGACCTACATGCAGTCTGTTTTGGAACATGCCATGAACTGTGAATGAGCTTATTTTGTGTCCCTCTACAAAATTTTAGAAGGGATCAAATTTGTTTGGGGTCTCCATGTTATACTTGCCTTTATATCTCTCTTTGACCCCATTTTGCATGCCTTTTTGAGCTTATCTAGCTTCTGTTTTCGGTCATCATCAGAACTAGAAATATTCATATTTTGATCTTCTTGATATATTCCATTGAGGGTCTTTGCTGATTTGATGGATGTTTGGGGTACTTCATGTTATAGCCTCATATATCCTCATTCTTGCATAGCATTTTTACCATGTTTTCATACTGAGTTGAGGGATGTCATCTACTGAAAATGTGCATATTTTTAGTCCCTCATCAGTGTTGTAGAAGGGTACTTTTCAGTTTGAGCATCGCATATACCACTTGCTTCAATACCCCTCTCTTGGCTCGTATTCTTGCATGCTATTGTTGTCCTGTCTATGCTCATTATTTCGCCATGATTTGTACCGTGAATAATGATATTTTGGGGCTGCCTTGCTACTGTTTTGCATACCATGTACCAACCATGCATGTTTAGTGTGGCTATAGGCCATTCCGGGTGCTTGTTACCGCATTTCGGAACCATTCCGTGCATTCGGTGTCATTTCCCCGCCTTTCGGGACTGTTTTGCATCATTTGTAAGTGCTGAAATTCCATTTGCATGTTTGCATATCATTTCCATGTCATTTCATGCTTTAATGCATCGCCTCGGTTTGCGCGCCCGTGGGCTCGCATTTCGAGGCACCTCATTTTTATCCGACGGCCTCTCATGTGAGTGTGGCTGAGGCCCTCTCATGTTAGTATAAGTCCATTTCGCATTTCGTATGTCATTTCATGCTTTAATGCATCGCCTCAGTTTGCGCGCCCGTAGGCACGCATTTCGAGGCACTTCATTTTTTATCCGACGGCCTCCCGTATGAGAGTGGCTGAGGTCCTCTCATGTTGGTATAAGCCCATTCTGCATTCTGTATGCCATTTTCGCATCATCGCATTCCGTGTGCCATTTTCTCGGTTTGCGTGCCCGCGGGCACACACTTCGAGACATCTCATTTTAGCCTCATTACATATCATTTCCATGTCATTTTACATTCCGTATGCATCGCCTCGGTTTGCGCGCCCGTGGGCACGCATTTCGAGGGACTTCTTTTTTTATCCGACGGCCTCCCGTGTGAGTGTAGCTGAGGCTCTCTCATGTTGGTATAAGTCCATTCTGAATTCTGTATGCCATTTTAGTCTTATCACATTGCGTATGTCATCGCCTCGGTTTGCGCGCCCGTGGGCACGCATTTCGAGGCATTTCTTTTTTATCCGACGGCCTCCCGTGTGAGTGTAGCTGAGGCTCTCTCATGTTGGTATAAGTCCATCTTGCATCGCGTATCTCATTTTAATTCCGTTGCATTCCGTATGCCATATCCTCGGTTTGCGTGCCCGTGGGCACGCATTTCGAGACATCTCATTTTAGTCCCACTGTTTATCATATTTCGTGCCATTTCATGCCTTAGGATCATCGCCTCGGTTTGCGTACCCGCGTACACGCATTTCGAGACATCTCATTTTCATAGCATTGTGCATGCTAGGATTGTATTTTAGTTGCATTCATGCATATCATGCATATTGCATCATGTTCAGGATAGGAGTTAGCCCGGGCATGGGAAACGAGGCACGTTTCACGGAATAGGTCTCAATTCCCAAGTCACCGACACTCTGGATTACCCATGATGGAGTTAGGTTTTGTTGTAGCATTCATCTGCATTCATCCTATATTGAGTTGTGCAATCCGACTCTTCGGCCATCATGCATCGTTATGCGTGATTGGTGGCACGAGGATCGAGGCATGCATATATTTGTGAAATACATTGCTATGCCCCTTTCCTGCTCTCTGTTGCAGCAAAATAGAGAATCAGCAACTTTTCGGAGTATGGCACGCTTTTCGAGAAACATTGCAAACAGAGGCTAATTGGGGCATCCCAGTGGATTTCCGCGCAAGGCAGCCCAGCATACATCATTCATCAGAAGCGAGGCAGCCCCCTGGCTTGCATGCCAGTTTAAAGCTTTCTTAGTTTAATTTGTTAATTAATTAGAAAAACTGTAATATTCGGACTGTAATATTCTTTTATTCGGACTATATTATTTTATTCGGACCCTCTGCGTGAGTGCATAATTGTAATAAGTGTGGGTGAGTGTGATGTATGTCTTCCAACCCCACGTCTTTCTTCCCTTTTATTTATCCGCTTATGATGGTTAGATATAGGGCATATTTCAATTAGCATACAGTATGACAGCATGTTTACATCATTCATCTGTTTTGCACGCACCGGGCTCGGCACATCATACAAACTGCATTTGTATTTCAATCCCAAATTGAATACGTGTTAGTTGTAGCATTCCATATGCCATGTTTAGAATAGCCAAGCCTGCTCTAGTTGCATTATTGCATGTGTTGCATTAGACATTCCTGTATATCTAGGATCATGCATGATTTCTAATGAGTTTTTGTTTTGGCTTGGAGTACTCGGTGAGTTTTATGCTTTAGCATCTTTGCATGCGTGTGAGTGCTGCCATGAATAGCATGCTTACCATGAGGCTAACTGCTTATGTGATATAACTGCCTTGAATGCCTGTGGGTGGAGGTTGAGTTGCTTGGATTGGGACAATACGTTGAATGTTTGTTTTAAGCCCACTAGATAGCGGCAAAATCATGTTTTCTAAGCCCACCAGAGGGTGGCAAATCCGCGTCTTAGCCTACTTGCGGGTAGCACCATCAAACCATTTTCAAATAAACAAACATGAAATGTTTTGTTCCAATTCAGGCGACTCAGTCTATACTTATTTGCTGCGAGCATCACATAGTAACCTAGGCTAATAACCGGAATAAGAACTCACATTATTTTCAAAAATAGATATCATGGTTAGTAGAGGCCGGTCTTTGACCGGGCGAGCGGGGGTGCTCACGAAGTGACCTTCCCCAATCGTACCCAAGTTCCCGAGCCGAGGCAACTTTGGTGATGACGGACACGTGGCCTTTGGCACCGAGTCAGGGTTTCCTAAATTTCCCATTTAAAAAACATTTAGGTGGCGACTCTGTACCTGGCAAAGCAGTCCATGTTTGGCACTTCTTTCAAAAAATCTGTTTTCAAAACGATTTGCCGGATTTGGACTCTTTGGTTCAAGATTAAGAACCGTGACATTTGAGTCCTTGAACTGTAGTGACCCCAATATGAACAGAACGGGACTTAACCCTCCCGGGCCGTTCGGGGACGTCTACAGTTTCTGGCGACTCTGCTGGGGATTTAGAGAACTTGACTTGAACTCATGATATCTGGTTTTAACTACACTTGTGTGTTTCTTTGCATTGCATTTGCATTGGTGCGCCTAGGACACCGTGTTTGCCATATGCCATTCCCGAACGATTTGCCGGAGGCTTGTCTTGTCAAGGCATGTCCATAAGGCTGATCGGCTCTAGGCTCTGACAGCATGGGAACACAAACCCCGGTTTTACCGGGGCACCCTTTTTGACCATTCGACCTAGTGCATATTCGGATCCATAGTGACCATTCCAAACTAGGACAGGTTGCTTACTCGTTTATAGGTTGTTTGAAACCGCTGCGTGCGTAGTGAAACCCTAGTTCCTGACAAAATAGGACAGGGAAACCCTACCCCCAAATAGGGGTGTTTTGGCTCTCGCTTATCTGTTATGTGCTTTAGAGTGCGTCTCTACAGGAATGCATGTATCAGTCTATAAGTTTGGGCATCAGGCCTGAGGGCATCGTTCAGGCCTGCGGGCATCAGTCAGGCCTGCGGGCATCAGTCAGTATCTGAGAATCAGTTGTCTGCGGATATCCGATTCAGTTTTGGGGAACAGTGAAATGGGAACAGTAATCAGTGTTTGAGGACAGTGTATTTCCAGCTTATCAAACTGCGTGTTGTATGCCCGACTGTGTGTTGTGTGTATTTAATTTAAGCTGTTATGCTGCCCATTTTTCTGGTTATTTATTTCCTTTTTGCTTTATTATCTTTTTGCTAGGGGCAGTTTTTAGCACGATTGCTTCCGAACCAGTAGATACTCCCTAAGCACTCTGGACACGAGGTTGCCGACTCAACCGATCCGAGGATCTCGTTGACGGACATCCAGTGTTTCACTCTCTACCCCCAGTTGCCAGAAGAAGGCCAAGGAGGCGTAGTGTGTCAGAGCAGGGATTACCGGGACAGAGGGCTACTTTGACAGTGAACAGCCAGGCTGAGATTTCTGTGTCTGCTATAGAAGTACATTTACCGGGCATCCAGATGGAACAGCAGAATACATCAGTGGTAGAGGCGATGATGCGCCAGATGCAAGAAAGCATGAGGCAGATGCAAGAGGATTCCATCCGCCAAGCGGAATTTTCTAAACAACAAGCCGCAGTCATGGCCCAACAGGCCGAGCTGATTACTAGGCTGCAACAACAGAATGCAGCCTCTGCTTCACATCAGATTCCTCCTCCACCAGCGGCTCCGCTGCCTGAGCAGGCACCTATGGGTCAGAACACCTTGCCGAATCCTCCAAATCCTCAGAATACTCTCCCCAACACCCAGAACACCCCACCCAATGTCCAAAATATCCAGGAGGACACCAACATTCCAACGGGGCTGGCTCCGCCCCCGCTTCTGCCACAACTGTCCAAGAATCTTACACCCAACCACCCGGACTCTCCCTTTGAGTTCGAGGTGGATCATACAGCTCTGAAGTTGAGTAAACTGGAGAAGCTTTTCAAGAAATCGCAGGGGGTGAAGGCCATCCCAGACATCGAAGATGGGTACACCGATGTGGCAGTGACATTGCCAGACAGATTTAAGATGCCACAGATCGACCGTTTTGATGGGTCCGGGGACCCCATGGTCCATCTTCGGCTATTTTCGGACATCTTGAGGCCAATGGGCCTAACCCGGCCGCAAAAGCTTTCTTTGTTCGGCAGAACTCTGTCGGGGGTGGCGGCCATCTGGTACGCCAAATTAGAAGATGATGTGAAGAGAAATTGGGATGAGATGGCTGAGGCCTTCGTTGCACAATACTCGTATAATACACAGATCGAGATTACAACACGTGATCTCGAAACGACGAGGCAAGAACCCAAGGAATCTTTCTCTGATTTTGTAACAAGATGGAGGGCAAAGGCGTCGATGATGACCTTGAGGCCTACAGATAAAGATCAAATTCGGATGATTGTGCGCAATCTCCAACTGAAGTTAATGCAGAAAATGATCGTACTCCCCTTTCCGACTTTCTCAGACTTACACGAAATGGGGGTACAGATCGAAGACGCGATGAAGCAAGGGTTGATTGACCAGGACCGGGAGCAGCCCCGAAGGACGTTCAACCGCAATAACAACGCAGGCCCGAGTGGCGCTGCAAACACAAGGACTTCTGAGGTCGGTATGGTCACCACCACTCCCCCTTCCCAAACAAGGCCCGCAGTTGGGTTGAAGCCCGCGGACTTCACACCAACAACTCAGGTGATCAAAGCGTACGATAATACGAGTAGGGAAGTGATGGGGATTGTCAAGATTCAAACTAAGGTTGGTCCAGGACAACACGACATCGAATTTCATGTCTTAGACGTTCCCGCAACCTTCAACTTACTCTTGGGGCGGCCGTGGCTGCACCAAGTAAAAGCAGTCTCTTCCACTCTACATCAGATGGTGAAATACCCCTATGGAAAGGGAGTAGCCACTGTATTTGGGAACTCGTCAATCCATCCCCCTCCGGAGGTATCTACGCCGGTCCTGGAAATTGAGCATGGCACAGAAGATGTCTTCTTATCAGGATTCACTTTGGCCGAAGCCCGGGTAGTACAGAACATTATGGCTGTGAATGAAGGTGTATACGTCAGTGCCCAATCAGTCTACCTCATGAACAAGCTACAACATATTCCCGGGATGGGATTAGGAAGGAGCGGCAGGAAAGGAGTCGCAGCGTTGGCCGAAGTGCCACACAATCCGCATACCTTTGGACTGGGTTATCTGCCCACCAAAGAGGACTGGATAAGGAAAGGAAAGGAAATGGCTGGCAGAGCCAGAGCGAAGCAGGCTGGGAAGCCGTTTGACCTAATACACAGGCCCATTCAGGGTACCTTGAACGGACGCTTTGTCCGGGAGGGGGAAGATTTTCCATTTTGTGGCTTCCCAGAGCCGTGGATAAACGCGGAGAGGAAGCGCGTACCAGGTTTCGAAATCTTCTTCGACCTGCAACTATCCGGGGATGACGTTGCCACAGAGCAGACAGACCCAACAACTGAGGTTGAGCAGAATAAAGCAGGGGATCCTGAGGGCACAGATTTTGAAATGGGGGTAGCACTGGCATGTCTCCTCTCTGATCCTCCGATCGACCAAGAGTGCTTGGGGGATAACTTCGAGGTTTCCATGATTGGGAATGAAACGGCTGCGAGCCAACCAGCAGCTATCTTGGATGCATCAATCGCACCCTCTCTCACTTGGCAGTACGAGGAGGGATTTTTGTCCAGTAGTTCCGGGTCAGGTAGTGAGCCGGAATCTGATTCCACCGAGTCCTGTGAGTCGGAATCAGGTTCCAGCTCGACTGAGTCTGAGTCTGAGTCTGGTACTCCTGGGGATGTTAACCCGGATGCCACAGTCTTGTCCAGGTCGTCTTTATCCTTTTCTTTCGAGTCTGTTGTAACAGAAGAATTGGACGATTTGGATGTACTTAATGAGAATGAGGTGAATGTGGTTTCCGAGTATTTCTCTGTGCCTTTGATTTATTGCATTAATTCAGACTTTCAAAACTTTGATGAAAACGACGAGGACGAAGTTCCTCCAGTTTTACAACGTTTAATTGAGCAAGAGCAAGAGAGATTTGTTAAGCCATTAATGGATGAAATCATTACCGTGAACATTGGTACTGAGGAGGACCCGTGGCTGGTCCAGATCGGGTCCACGTTGTCTTTGGAGGAACGCGAGCGCTTAGTCGCTTTATTAAAAGATTTCAAAGATGTTTTTGCGTGGTCCTACGAAGACATGCCTGGAATCGATCCTGAGATTGTACAGCATCGGATCCCCCTTGACCCCGAGGCCCGACCTGTCAAGCAGAAACTCAGAAGGATCTGCCCGGATTGGGCTCTCAAGATTAAAGAAGAAGTCACCAAGGAAATTGACGCAGGCTTCCTGCTGGTATCTGAATATCCAACTTGGTTGGCCAATATTGTTCCGGTGCCGAAGAAAGACGGCAGGATCCGGGTGTGTGTAGACTTCAGGGATTTGAACAAGGCTAGTCCGAAGGACGACTTCCCCTTACCGCACATCGATGAGTTGGTAGACTTCACAGCAGGGCATGCATTGCTCTCGTTCATGGATGGCTTTTCAGGATACAACCAGATAGTGATGGCACCCGAAGATAGGGAAAAGACTGCATTCACCACCCCGTGGGGGACATACTGCTACCAGGTAATGCCGTTTGGGTTGAAGAACGCTGGAGCTACTTATCAACGGGCCGCGACCACAATACTACATGATATGATCCACAAAGAGGTTGAGGTGTACGTGGACGACATGATTGTCAAGTCCAAGGAAAGAGAGGGCCACTACACCGCCTTGCATAAGTTTTTCCAAAGGATCAGGGAATTCCGGTTGCGGCTAAACCCTCAGAAATGTACATTCGGTGTTACAGCGGGAAAAATGCTGGGGTTTCTGATTACACAAAGAGGCATCGAGGTCGATCCTTCCAAAATCAAGGCCATCTTAGAAATGCCACCACCAAGGACTGAAAAGGAGGTGCGAGGCTTTCTGGGTAAAGTGCAATTCATAAGACGGTTTATCTCAAAATTAACCTTGACTTGTGAACCACTTTTTGGTCTCCTGAAGAAAGGCAAGAAGTTCCAATGGGATGGCCGATGTCAAGCTGCATTTCAGCAGATTAAAGAGTATCTACAGAACCCGCCCGTGTTGTCACCGCCAGAACCAAGGAAACCGTTGATTTTGTATCTTTCAGTAACTGAAACTACGATGGGCTGCATGCTTGCACAAGAATCAGAAGACAAGGTGGAGAGAGCCATCTACTATCTCAGCAAGAAGATGCTGGAGTATGAAACCCGGTATACACCGCTGGAAAAGGCTTGTTTAGCTTTGGTATGGGCTACCAGGAAGCTGCGGCACTACCTGTTAGCTCACTCTGTAATGTTGGTTTCACGACTTGATCCCATCAAATATCTCTTCGAGAAACCAGCGCTTACGGGTAGGCTAGCTCGTTGGTTGCTGTTGCTCTCCGAATTTGATCTCACATACGTGACACGCAAGTCAGTGAAAGGAAGAGCAGTGGCAGAGTTCCTTGCCGACCACCCGGTTGAGGGGGATGAAGCAGTTGAGTACCTGTTCCCGGATGAATCAATTCTGCATATCGACGATGAAGCTTGGACGATGTACTTTGACGGAGCGTCAAATCAACATGGGTATGGGATAGGAGTGTTGCTGATAGCACCCGATGATTCCCGTATCCCTCTCGCCTTCAAACTCCGGTTCAAAGTCTCGAACAACGAAGCAGAATACGAGGCGTGTATTGCTGGCTTAGAAGCAGCCCTGGAACTAGGGGCAAGACGGTTGGACGTCATTGGGGACTCGAACCTTGTTGTGTCTCAAGCTAAAGGAGACTGGAAAGTAAAAGAAGAAAAGATGATGATGTATCACCAGACCTTGGATTTGCTGATTCCTCGGTTTGAGAAGCTAAGTTTTACTCATCTATTAAGAGAGAACAACAGGTTCGCAGATTCTTTAGCAACTCTATCTTCTATGATGGACATCCCGTGTGGAGTCCGGATGCGTCCAGTCATCATCGATCAGAAATTCGCACCTGCCTATGAGTCGATTGCAGCCATAGATGAGGTTCAGGACGAACACCCCTGGTACTACGACATCTGGAATTTCTTGGAGAAAGAAGCATACCCACCAGGGGTAAATGCCAA
>JAPPVO010007721.1:0-26752 GCA_030407325.1 Camellia japonica | reverse complement strand
ATTGACAACCAAACGATAGCTCCACCTTCAGACCCCAATAACCAAATACCTCATCCACATCTCAATCTAATCCACACTCTGGCCGTCCCTTACGACCCCAGCGTATACACTCACCTCAGCCCATCTGCCCAAGCCTGCGGTGTTCATTAGAAAGCATGGACTTGTGCATGATGGATGCACCTGAATCCCAATCATCTCAAACCTGTGAGCCCACTACTTCTGAGCTGATGAGGATGATCGAAGATCTTCAGAGAACTGTGGCAGATCTAACCTTTGAGTTTGGCTCCGTCATCAACCACATCACATACCAGGGAGTTCATGTCAAAAGGCTCCCAACCTGGGACGGGTTGCGTCGAAAGAAGGCCAATCTTTTAGCAAAGTGGAGGCCAGTGATAAGAACAAGCCAGGGGGCAAGCATTAGTCCCCATGAACATCTTCAGTGGCTGTTGAGGCTTGGAAAGCCGAAGACTGAACAAACAGCAAGTACTAGCAGTCGTTGCAACGATCGTGGATGGCACTTTTGCGTTCAGAGTGAGAGCAGTTTGAATCGAGGGGTAGGCCGGGAAAAGGGCCGTCTTGCTAGGAATGTTCCTTTCAGCTCTAACCTACTCCCGGAAAAGATCAGCAAACCCAGCAGCACCTGCCGACCCCTTTGTTGGCGCATCTTCTTCAAACCCCCGAACTTCGGACTATCTACCTCGGGGCCAGAGGGTGTTCACCCACTGTACATGTCTCTATCAGCGGCCTTGAGGGTCCTGATTAGAAAGGGGCATCTGAAGCCCCTGGAGCCACAACCATTACCAAAGAAACCCCCTCTCCTCACATAACCCAGCTGACTACTTGCTTCCATCAGCGAGCTGGCCATGACACTGACATGTGCCTTCGTCTTGTCACGAAATACAATCTGAATCGACAACAGGATCATTGCCGTGCAAGTCTTGCAAAGTCTATCGGCACTTGATCAATGAACTTGCGGGGATAGTATGAATATGTGATCGGGGATGAACCACCTGCGGGCGGCACTCAGTTTACTCCAGACGTGGGAATGGCACGCACTGTTTTGAGCAGTATGCAAATACTAGTTTTGTACTTTCTGGCTTGGGTATTGAGCCAGTTCTATTGTTTTGTTTAGAGTCTGTCTCTTTGTTTTGAGTCAGTCTTTTTGGTTAAGGTCTGTCTTGTTGTATCGAGTCAGTCCTGTTATGTAGGAGTCGGGTGATTCCGGGGTGTTACCTCGGACATCACCATTTGTTTTTGTGTTTGTCTTTTCATTTTCTTTGAGTCTGTTCTGCCTTGGAGCCAGTTACACCAAAAGATTTGAATGAAACAGCAGTGATTTTCACACTCTTGTGTTTGTATCTGCCATGTGCTCGTTGTGCCAGAAATTCTAAATGAGATGGCAGTATTTGACTAGAACTGTGTCTTTTCTGTGCCTTGAATCATTATTGCATCGACCTAAGTTTCCAAAAGCTTTTTGAACACTACGTGAAAAACAAAGAGGAAGGAATTCTCGGGATTTGCAAAACTTTGATCAACTGAGGGAAAGAGAGGCATGCTACTTAATGACCCTGAATGAAATCATGCTTGTTAGTGTGAGTACTGAGAAGGACCCTAGCTTTGATCCAGATTGGTCCTACACTGTCTTCAGCGCGAGCGATTTGTCGCTTTCTTAAAAACTTTCAAAAAAATGTTTTGCGCGGTCCTGCAAAGACATGTGTGGAATCGCTCTTGAGATTGTGCAGCTTAGGATCGCTCTCGGCCTCGAGACTCAACCCCTTTGCTTTCAAACCTTGAACTTGGATTCAGAACGTTCAAAGGACAATCATGATGTGAGGCCTGTGTGGCCAGCTTTGAAGCAGCCCTCGAACAAGAGGCACCAAAGTCAGATCAAGAAGATCAGATCTCATCAGAAGAAGCTTGCAAAGCTAGATCAGAAGCACCCCTGAACTAGGGGCAAAAAATATCCGATGTGCTCGAAAAGCCAAAGTGGATTTTTGCAAATCAATGACACCCATTCTCCTGGATTCAGATGACTTCAGGATCTCAAAACCATTTGGCATGGACCAAGCTACACTTTTACCCTTTGAGAGGCTCGTTGGGCCGAAAACCTGGAAGGGCGACCCAGGCAAAAGTTAGAGTAAAGAAAAGAATGAAAAAAGAAAAAAAGAGAAAAAATTCAAAGATACAAAAATGCAAAAAAAGAAAAGAAAAGCAAAAAAAAAAAAAAAAAAGAAGAGGAAGAAAAAGGAATGAAAAGAATAAAAAAAAGAAAAGAAAGAAGAACAAAGCTCGCAAGGTCGAAAACCTGCAATAGGCGCCTTGGCAAAAGTTAGAGCATAAAAAGGAGAGGTTAAATACCCGAGTGTACCTTAACCCCCGAACTACGTAAGGCTTGATTCCCATCTTTGGGATACGTAGGCAACTTCATTCTGAAGTCCAGCCGTAAAACACTTCAAATTCAGTTGTGTCCATGAAATGGTTTTGATCACCTTTGCCTTCTCTGTATCCGAGAGTTCGGTTGTGATCATCGCTCTGAAGGATTGACTCAATACGCTGCGGTGCCATTAAACAAGGGGCAACTTTCCGTTGCCATTCAATGCTGCGGTGTCATTTCAAACAAGGGGCAACTTTCCGTTGCCATGCAGTCCTTCAGACAAGGGGCAATTTTCCATTGCTATGGGTCGAGGTTGTGCATCTCAAGAGTGGTTCCCTGCTGTTGAGCGGTGGACCGTTTGCAAAAACAGTTTTTGAGAATTTTTACTGAGGTTGACTATTCTCTCAAAAATATTCATTTTCCAAAACTGGACCTTTTCTTAGACCCAAAAAAGGAAAATTTTCAGTGCTACAACCTGACTTGCATGATTTCAAATCAAAAATCGAACAAGCATGTTAATCTAACTCTCATGTTGGTCAAAATGGTTTTAGTAGAAAACCAAAACAAAAAATGGTCAAAATAATGAACTATGGGCACAGTTGAGTCAGGCTTCCTGTCTTTCCCCCATTTTCAACATACTCGCCAAGAAGGGCAATCTACCTGCCAGAAGAGGGCACAACTGAAGCTAACAACGAAGGGCTGAAAGCTCTCTCATCCTCCAAGCAACGAGGTATCAAGCCAAGTGCGAAGCACAAACCGGAATGGATCAAGATCTTCCACTTCCTCATCTGGACAGATCTAACCACGTCCAAACTCCCCAGCAGGGCATCATCAACCGATGTTAGCTGCAGATTTGCTACACACCCAGTTGTAGCACAACCCCTCTGTGGGAGAAACTCACTGTTGTGAACAAAAATCTAGCAGGATGCTAGGGGCAAGAGCTCGCAACTTCATATCTATCCATCAACCCCAGGGGAGGGATGAAAAATGAGGGATTGAAGAATAGAGAGGTGTGCGTTGAGAGAAAAAGCGAGAAACGGGTTTTGAGAGAAAAACCGAGCTTGAGGGCCGAGTGATGTGAGAGTCACAAATAAGAAAGGGTGGGAAATAATACCCAGAGAAACTGGCTCCTTGTGAACTAAGAAGTCTCTTGTCTTTGCAATACGTCTATGCGTCGCGTCAGTCGTTTTGTTTGTCTCAATTCTTGTTTTGAGTCGTTTCAAGTGTCTGTGTTTGTGTTTAGGTTGTTACCTTTTGTTTTCCGTTATTGAGTCTTTTTGCTGTGTTCAGTTGTAGGCTCAATACCCGGTCGAAAACTCATTTTCTCAAATTTCAAAAATGATTTGTGGTGTGCTCAGAGTGTTGTGCCATTCCCCACATTTGTGCAAAATAGTATTTGTTCTTTCATAAAACCGCAGGGTTCAACCCAGGTCATGTGAGAACAATAAAACCCGGACCTATCTGAAGCAATATGGGTTCCAGACTACAAAGCAAAAGAAAAGAGGGAAAATTGAAGCATCTGAGTGTGTTTCACCTTCAGCAAATTCCGTGATTGTACTCGGATGTACCTCTTCAGGCCTTGTCAATGCTACCGAAGTATGAGTGCGCCTCTACCTCAAGTGTAAGCCTGCTTCAAGTCAGAACGGCAATTAAAGCAGCAGCAGATGTTATCTCTTGCCAATATGAACAGGGTGTACCCTTTTCGAGCTGAGTGTGTTGCAAAACCCTCTGAGAGGTAAATCGGAAACACCAGAGTACATATTTGATGCTCCTCTATTGCATAGAATATGAACTTTCATATACACTGTTGTTGCATGTGTGCCGCGCATCGTTATGATTCATGCATAAAATATGCTTGCTTTCAATATTGCATGGAAAATGCCCCCATACTTGCATAGAAGATGCATTTTATCGCACTTTCTTGTGCATTTTATCTCACTCGCACTATCTTGTGCACTTACACTTTGTATCTCACTTGCACTGTCATGTGCATCTTGTGGTTGTATCTCACTCGTGCTGTTTAGCGTATCGCACTGTCAGTGCATTTCAAATCACTCGCGCTGTTTAGCGTATCGCACTGTCAGTGCATTTCAAATCACTCGCGCTGTTTAGCGTATCGCACTGTTTTGTGCATCAAATCATTCGCGCTATCTTGCGCACCTCCATCGCACTGTCTTGTGCGTTACATTTCATTCGCGCTATTTTGCGCATCGCGCTATTTTGTGCATCTCACTGCATTTTGCATTACATCTCATTCGCGCTATTTTGGGCACCGCACTATTTTGTGCAATTCATCATTCGCGCTATTTTGCGCATCGCACTATTTTGTGCACCTTACTTGCATTTTGCATCCATTCAATCGCACTATCTTGTGCATCGCCTCATTCGCGCTATCTTGCGCACCTCAATCGCACTGTCTTGTGCACTCGCGCTTTCTTGCGCATCGCACTATCTTGTGCACATACATGCTATATCTCACTTGCACTATCTTGTGCATTCCATCGCACTCGCGCTGTTTAGCGTATCGCACTGTTCTGTGCAATTTACTTTCGCGCTTTCTTGCGCATCGCACTGTTTTGTGCAGTTTACATTCGCACTGTCTTGTGCACTCGCGTTGTCTAACGCATCGCACTATTTTGCGCACCTCATTCGCACTGTTTTGTGCACCCTACTTGCATTGTGCATTGTATCTCACTCGCGCTATTTTGCGTATCGCGCTATCTTGCGCACCTCCATCGCACTGTCTTGTGCATTACATTGTTTCATTCGCACTATTTTTTGCATTTTACTTGCATTGCACGTGCATTTTATCGCGCTATCTTGCGCACCTTACCTGCACTTGTTAGTGCATTACATTTCATTCGCGTTTTTTTGCGCATCGCACCGCTTTGTGCATCTATGCCACATTGCACTCTCTTGTGCACCTGTATAGCACTTTTGTGCATCTTGTTAGCGTATAAGCCCAATTATCAAAGTCTTCCTGCATATCGTTTGCATCCTGCCCCTGAACTACGCTGGTTTGATTCCTTGCAAAGGGATACGTAGGCAGCCTGCGGGCACAATCATTTGTTTATCAATATTTTGTTTGTTTGTCCAAGTCTTCGGCCTTATCAAAAATGGGTCGTCTCTATACTTTGACACTCACTCCCGTCATTGTTATGACTTTCGAGTTCTGTCAAAGAGGGGCAACTGTAGACACCCCATTTTTGACCGCCCTTAAGACTTGGGCACTACTGATGGTTTACTTGTTGGAGAAAGGTGTGTAGGGCGAAGGTTCAATTTCTTCGGCAAGGAAAGGGCCAAATCCCAGCTTCACGCCCCATTGTGGACCAAAGCTATTTTGAATGGTTTTTAGACCTTAAAACCCTCTCTTTCAAAACATTTTTGAAATAAAATTCCTACGATGCTCTGAGGCTCACATTTTGTCAAATGATGTGCTTTTCGATAAACCGAGCAAGGACAAAGTGGGAATTAACAAAAGAGAGATGAAATCTCTGAAAAATCGTTCAAAACACCTTGCTTAGGGGTTTGAAGTTGAAGAGAAGAGGAGAAGAGGGGAGAAACCAAGTTGGAGAAGAAGATAGGCAAGAATCGCTAAGAGATGGATGAGCAGTCCTCGCTAAATCGAGCTTATTTGTCTATACACTTGGAGTTAAGTTATGAGGCTACCACCATTGGAAAGAAGACTTCCGGGGCTTCATTTTTCATACAAGAATCTCTTAAACCCGAGTCCGGATGGTGGAGATATGATTGGTTGAAGTTGGGCATCATCCCGGTTGGACCGAAACTGAGCAACCTTCACCAAAACAAGCATAACTTTCTCCACAGGAGGAATTTTAATGCACGGTTTGTGGCATTGGAAACCTTACTTCCGGGGCTTCAATTTGGACACAAGAATGACCTAAAAAGGAGTTCATATGAAGAAATTATGCCCGTTTGAAGTTGGACCTGCAGAGCAGATTTTTCCTGCCGACCGGCCAAATAGAGTGCCGACTGGCCAGAAAAGAGTGCCGACCGACCATTTTTGCTAGCCGATGACCTTCCGGTGTATTCTACAGATTGAATGGATGCCAGCTGTGCCAGCTGGAGGGCACAAACTGGATCCTCCATACACGTGTATGGAGGATCTTGGCTCTTGGTTTTGAAGCTTCTAAGAGAAGTCTTGCTCCTTTAGCTCTATAAATGGAGCTCTCCTCTTCCTTATGCTAGGTTAGAAAAACCAGCTGGAGTTAGATACATACACCCTCTATATCTATCTTATCCAAGTCTCCAAACACCCTTGTTCTTGGGCCATTTCTTCATCAACTCATAAACAAGGCATCCTTACTCCATTCCAGCGGCTTGAGGCTGTTCTTCAGAGCTTAGGAGCGCCTAAACTTGGTCCAAGAGGTGCTGGTTTGCTGGTCTTCAAGGGTAAGTCCTCCTCTTCCCTTTTCTAGCATTTCCTTGCCTCATTTCTTAAGCCTATTTGCTTACTGTTTTGGGCTCCGACCAGAACTGAGAAGGTCATTATTTTGAGCCATATTTCATGTTTGTTTAAGGGCTCAACCCTGTTTGAGCCCTCCATTTGGTACTTGCTTCAATACCCTCTTAAATGCCACAATCTTGCATAGTATTTCTAGCCTATGAGTGATCTGTTTTCGAGCATAATGTAAACTGTAAGAGGGCCTATTTTGAGCCCCTCTTCAACATTGAAGAAGGGCTCAACCCTGTTTGGGCCCCCTATCTTGCACTTGCTTCATAATCTCTCCTAT
Source organism: Camellia japonica (assembly GCA_030407325.1). Taxonomy (NCBI): domain Eukaryota; kingdom Viridiplantae; phylum Streptophyta; class Magnoliopsida; order Ericales; family Theaceae; genus Camellia; species Camellia japonica. Next base: position 19,624 of record JAPPVO010007721.1, on the reverse strand, counting down.
TTACCGTAAATTTGCATGATTTGTTTGGCCTATATGTAAATTGTTTTGGAGCATGTCATGAACTGTGAGTGAGATTATTTTGTGTCCCTCTACAACATTGTAGAAGGGATCAACCTTGTTTGAGGCCTCCATGTTATACCTACCATTATACCTCTCTTGGCCCCTATTTTTGCATGCCATTGTTGCCCTATCTATGCTTGTTGCTTGGCCATGTTTTAGACTGAAAAATGCTTGTCTTGGGGCTGCCTTGCTACTGTATTTTCATTCCATGTCCATATTGTGCATGCATCGCATAGCTATGGGCCATTTCGGGTGCCTAAATTCGCATTTCGGGACCATTCCTTGCATTTGGTGTCATTTCGCCATCTTTCGGGACTGTTTTCCCCCATATTTCAGTGCCGAAATTCCTTTGGCATGTTTGCATATCATTTTCTATGTCATTTCATGCTTTAATACCATTGCCTCGATTTGCGTACCCGTGTGCACGCATTTCGAGGCACTTCATTTCCATCCATGGCCTCCTATGTGAGTGTGGCTGAGGTTCACTTGTATTGGTGTAAGCCCATCTTGCATTGTGTATGCCATGTTACAATGCGTTGTGCATGTTATGTTGTTAGAGTTCCATGCCATACACTGCTTGCCCTTTGCTGCTGTCAATTGCAGGTTCTGCAGCAAGTTTTGGCCGGTCAGCTAAATAAAGTGCCGACCGGCCAGGAATTTGTACCCGATAGATCAAAATGCAGCCGGTGATCATCCCCTTTGGCCGGTGGTGTTCCCCCTCAGCCGGTGGTGTTCCCCCTTAGCCGGTGGTGTCCCACAGAACTCAAAGAAGCAATCCTGAGACTTTGGCAATTTTCAGAGGAGCAGGACAGTGTAAACAGAGGCAACAGTGCTATGGCAGCGAGTTTCTGGGCGAGACGGGTCAAGCATGCATCATTCACGCATCCCGAGGCAGGGCTGCGGCCACCCCCTTTCTGCATTTATTTTGTTAATTAAGGGTCTGTAATAATTAATTAGCTAGGATAGTTGATTTGTTATTTGGCCTGTATATTCTTTTGGTCCCTCTGAGCAAGGGCACAATCTGTAATAAGTGTGCGTGAGTGTGTGTATGTCTTCCAACCCCACGTTTCTTCCCTTTTATTTACCTGCTTATGATGGTAGATTAGGGCATATTTAAAATTAGCATACCTTATGCAATGCATGCGTGCATCCATGCATTTGTTGACATGCATCGGGCTCGGTACATCATACAAACTGCATTGTATTCAAATCTAACTTGAATACGTGATAGTTGTAGCATTTCATGTGCCATTTTAGGGTTAGCCGAGCCTACTCTAAATTGCATCCTTGCCTGTGTTGCATTAGCCACTTAACATGATCTAGGGACATGCATGTCTGCTAACTAGTTTCTTGTTTTGGCACGGAGTACGATGTAAGTATTTTACGCTTTAGCATACCACATGCGTGTGAATGTTGCCATGACAGTATGCTTACCATGCGGCTAAGTGCTTATGTGAGATAAACTGTTTGAATGCCTGTGGGTGGAGGTTGGGTTGCTTGAGTTGGAAAACTCATCGAAATCCGTATTTTAGCCTACTTGCGAGTAGCAAAACCCGAAACGCTTTCAAAACAAACGGATATGCAATGATTATTTCCGAATTAAGCTACCTAGTCTATACTTGTTTGCTGTGCTCATACGTAGTAAACCTAGGCTAATAACCGGTATAAGAGCATGTAATGTTTTCAAAATCGGATATCACGGTTAGTAGAGACCGGTCTTCGGACCGGGCGAAAGGGGGTGCTCATAGCTGACCTTCCCCGATCGTACCCAAGCTCCCGAGCCGAGACATTTGGTGATGACGGACACGTGGCCTTCGGCACCGAGTCAGGGTTTCCTAAATTCCCCCATTAAAAAATATTTAGGTGGCGACTCCGTAATCTGGCAAAGCAGTCCATGTTTGGCACTACTTTTCAAAAAATCTGTTTTTCTTCAAAACGATTTGCCAGAGTTGGACTCTTTGGTTCAGATTAAGAACCGCAACAAAACAAAAGGGGAGTCCGAATTGTAGCGAGGTCCCCCGCGGACGTGTTACACCGTCAGTCTGAGGATGATAAGCCGTGCTAAAGGTCAATTTAGTACCCAAGGCACTCTGCAAACTCTGCCACAACCTGGCAGTAAAACGAGGATCTCTATCTGAGACAATCGTCACTGGGACCCCGTGCAACCTCACTATATCCCGAATATACAAGTCGGCAAGATGATTTACGAATCCTTCACGCGCATAGGAATGAAGTGCGCCGACTTAGTTAACCGGTCTACAACACCCAAATAGCATCACTACCTCGCTGAGTCCTCGGAAGACCTACAACGAAGTCCATAGTGACATGCTCCCACTTCCACTTGGCAATAGGCAAGGGTTGTAACAAACCCGCTGCCCTCTGATGTTCGGCCTTCACTTGCTGACAAGTAAGGCACTTAGACACGAAAACTGCCACATCTCTCTTCATACCCCGCCACCAAAACTGGCGACCCAAATCCCGATACATCTTAGTGCCTCCTGGATGCACCGCAAGGCGTGAATGATGAAACTCTCGGAGTACCTCCTCTCGGCAAGACTCCGGTACAAACAAACGGTCTCGGTATCTCACACTCTGGTCGGGATACACCGTCAAACCCTTCTCAACCTTCCCACTGGAGATTTTCTCTCGCAAGGATTCTACCTCAAGGTCACCTCTTTGTGCCTCTAACACTCGAGTCACAAGTGTAGGCTGAGCAACAACAGAAAACAAGGCCGCAGCCTCAACGGATTCGCCTAGAAGCAAATCAAACTCGCCAAGCGCACCTAACATCTCCCACTCCCAGATGGCTATACAAGCTACATCACTAATGGATTTCCTGCTAAGGGCATCGGCCACAACATTGGCCTTCCCCGGATGATAGTGCAACTCGAAGTCGTAATCCTCAATAAACTCCATCCACTTCCTCTGCCTCAAGTTCAAGTTTCTGTGTAAACAGATACTTCAGACTCTTATGATCCGAGAACACCTCGAATCTCTCACCATGAAGGTAGTGCCTCCCGATTTTCAAGGCAAAGATCACTGCTGCTAGCTCTAGGTCATGTGTAGGGTAATTCTTCTCGTGTATTTTCAACTGACGTGAGCCATAGGTAACCACTTTCCCCTCTTGCATCAACACACAACCCAAACCCTCTCGTGAGGCATCACAATAGACTGCATAACCCAACCCTCTCTCCGGAATAATCAAGACCGGAGCGGTGGTCAATCTAACTTTCAGCTCTTGGAACGACTTTTCACAAGTCTCACTCTATACAAATTTGACTCCCTTCCGAGTTAGTCTAGTCAACGGCGAAGCTAACCTGGAGAAATCCTTCACAAATCGACGGTAATACCCAGCTAATCCTAGAAAACTGCGGATCTCAAACACACTCTTAGGCTGTGCCCAATCTTGCACTGCCTCAATCTTGGATGTATCCACAGACACCCCTTCTCCGGAAACCACATGGGCTAAGAACTTGACTTCTCCTAGCCAGAACTCACACTTCCCAAACTTGGCATACAGTCTATGGGCTCTAAGCAACTCAAGCACCACCCTCAAGTGTTCCTCATGCTCCTCCTCAGAAGGTGAATAAATCAAAATGTCGTCCACGAAAACGACTACAAAACGATCTAAGAATTCCCGGAAGATCCGGTTCATCAAGTCCATAAAGACTGCCGGTGCATTGGTGAGCCCAAATGGCATCACCAGAAACTCATAATGGCCATACCGCGTACGGAATGCCGTCTTCGGAATATCCTCCTCCCTGACCCTCAACTGGTGGTAACCTGATCTCAAGTCTATCTTAGAGAAATAACGGGAACCCTTCAACTGGTTAAACAAATCATCTATACGGGGCATATGGTACTTATTCTTAACCGTGGCCCGATTCAACTTCCGGTAGTCGATGCAAAGTCTCAAGGCGTCATCTTTCTTTTTAGCAAAGAGGGCCGGTGCTCCCTACGACGAAACACTAGGGTGAATAAAGCCCTTATCCAGCAATTCCTGGAGCTGAACCTTCAACTCAACCAACTCGGCTGGGGCAAAACGGTAAGGTGCCATAGAAATAGGCGCCGTGCCGGACACTAGATCAATAGAGAACTCAATCTCTCGATGAGGTGGCAAACTAACGAGATCCTCGGGAAAGACGTCCGGGTACTCACAAACCACTCTCGGCAACACAGTCTGGGTCTCACCACACTCACTACTCAAAAAGCTAGCAAGTAGGCCACTAAGCTCGCTCCGCCTCGCGGATCATACACCGGTGGCAACACACTACCAACCCGATCCCCCAGAAAATGGAAACAATCCCCACTCAAGGTACAAACTGTGACCCTCTGGCGGTAGCAATCAATAACAGTCCGGTATGATGATAGCCAGTCCATACCCAAAATAACATCAAATCCCGACATGGGCATCACTACAAAAGGAAACGGAAGCCGGCGATCGGAGACCTCTAAATCACAACCCCTACATCCTTGCTTCAAAATCAACTCACCCTCAATAGGTGACACTACACAAATAGGAGATGCTAACTGTGCCAACTCCAATCCCCCAGATGCAAATGCAGCAGATACAAAAGAATGAGATGCACCCGTATCTATCAGTACACTAGCAACAGTTGCAAAACAAGAAGGTACCTCTCACAACTGATGGAGCAGGTACTAGATCCTGCGCGGTAACAGCATACACGCGCCTAGTAGGCCCCTGATCCACCTGCTTACCCCTCGAAACATACGACTGTTGCACAGACTGGGACGACGAAGCTCCCGGATTGGCCCTCGAGGCCTGCACAGACTGAGCTGGCTGAAAACCCTGCGTCTGCCTAGAACCAGACGCGCCCGAAGTGGCACTTAACTGTGGGCAAAACCTCTTCAGGTGCCCAGGCTGACCACACTGATAACAAGACAAGGGCTGGCCCCTGCCCTGACTCTGGCTCTACGGTCTAGCTGAAGATGAAGCAGCTCTCTGACCTCCTCCCTTCTGTGGGCAAACCGAAGCCTTGTGGCCCAACTGACCACACTTGTAACAGGTGAAATCTCCTTGATTGCCTTTCCCCGAGCCTGCACTCGGCACTGGAAAGGTCGATCTAGCAACACCACCCTGAGACTGCTGAGGGTTAGTACCCCTCTGTCTCCTGCCATCACCCTGACCATCTTGGCTCCTCTTGGAGCCTCTCTGTCCCTCCTTCTCCTGCATCATGATCTCCATATGGGCTGCAGCATCAACCAAGCGCCCATAGTCTCGGATCATAGAACCTCCAATCTCATCTTGAGGCCCGCCTCAATCTCTTCTCAAACTCGATACAGCGGCATTCCTCGGACGCCACAAGTTCAGGTGCGAACCTGGACAAGCTAGTAAAAGCAGCCTCATACTCGGCCACTGAAGAACTCAACTGCAAAAGCTGGCAGAACTGGTCTCTCAGCTTCTTCCTGACAGCTGGAGATAAGAACTTCTCCTGGAAAGCACCCACAAAAGCCTCCCAAGTGCCACCAATACGACCCTTCATGAATTTCCACCACTGACCCGCATCCCCCTTAAGCTGGAAAGATGCCAGGGTCACTTTCAAGGCCCCGTCTTCGATGCCTAGCATCTCAAACATCTTCGTCATCTGCTCCAGCCACTCATCAGCCTTAAGTGGCTCTTTCGGATCCCCTAAAAACTCATCCGGATTTGACCGAAAGAACTCCCTCTTCAAAAAAAAAGGCCCTGCATCAACAACCTGGGTCTGGACTTGATTCTCAGCTCTGAGAATGTCCATAGATGCTCTCAAGGCTCCTGCCATCTCGCGGGCTAAGGCGCCCATGGCCTGCTGACCTACTGGCTCAGCCACATTGGCCTGGCCAACCCCTCCTGCTGCGCCGGAATATCATCCGGTATAGGCACCTCCTGTCTCCTAGGCCTACCTCGCCTACCACCGCGTCCTCGTCCTGACATCCTAATAAAGGTAACGAAGAACGTTAACACATTCACAAATATGCCGAAGCTGAAACACTCGCGTCCTAATGCAATGGACAACAGTAATTCACTCCACGTAAGCACATAATCACATAAGCACTTACGAATTTCATTTCTGGATAATGATAGTCCCGAGGCGTTACTAGAGTTCCGGTTAGAAACAGCATTGATCAAGTGCTTTTCCAACAAGACTCACAGAAACCCAAGGATCCAATCAACATCCTAGAAACTAAATCCCATACCCACATAGTCACATAAACATGTTATCAAATAAACATATAATGTCACACATAGGTCTCTAACAAGCGAGACAAACCCATTGTGATACTAATCACTTCCCACGTACCCAAAGTATTCGAACCCGGTACGCTCTGATACCAAGTTGTAACGCCCTCAAAAAAAATACATAAAACCCATCATTCTTGACATGCAAATGTATAAGAGAAATAAACATCTTTCTATTTATCAGAGTAGTTTTTACAAAAGCATTACATGTTGACAACAAAAGTAAAGGCCCTATGGGCTTACAACTTTCCAAGCCAACACTTGGTTACAAGAAATGAGTACTAACTCATGTACATATTAAGCCCTTGGCTCGAATTTACATGTAATACATCAAGGAAAGCAAAACATCCAAAAAGTCTGTCTGCCTCTAGCCTCCCAAGCTATGTCCTTGGAGGTGGCATGCTACCTGTACCTGAAAATGATGTCCCATATAGGGTGAGCCACAGCCCAGTAGAAATATACTAAACCAATTATAAACAATGACTAAAATAGCAGTATTCGATAGATGGTCCACACTTATATTCCCACTTACAACACATTACAGTTTCATGACATTCAAGTCCATGTTACATTTCATTTCCCACTTATTTTTCAACTTTGAGTTTGAAAACAAGGCTCAGAACCTAGCCAAATAACTTAATGAGATTGAGACTCATCTTTAAAACACATAAACCACTTCCATATTTCACGAAGGATACACATTTTGGTGCTGTATCAATATGACATAAAAATACTTCTATGCTTCACAATCGATAACGATATACATTTTAGTGCTATATCAATTCAATTCAAACACTTCCATAATCCACACTTGATACACATTATAGTGCTGTATCAATGTCAAACAAAATCCGGTTTAGAGGTCCATCCCCTATTTTCCCCTAAACCGTGGAGTACATCCTCTATCTCCTCCCACACACACAATGTATATAAACGTAGATCATATACATAATCACTCAACACATATAGTGAATGTATTATTCCGACTGCTATATTCGTTAGCATACTCAATCGATTAGTTTTAGTTTGCCTAATCCTCATGCATTGTCTACAACAATCAAGACTATCCTCCACCGATAACCCAAAGCAGTTATTTCTAAACAGAAAATAAATGCACCAAATGGATAAAATATCAACATTTCAACTAGGTGAGTGATAAATGATCCAACTACACCCTTTAATCCCATACATTCCCAATTTCAACATTTTCAATTCAATTTCTCATTTCTCAAAATTAATTCTTACAAATTATTTTATCAATGTAATTAGGGCATTTCCCATAATTAACAAAACAACCCTAAGGTTCCATTTCTATCAATAACCCAACATTTACCTCATTTCTCCATGCTAAACATGCAAATAGGTTTATATAAGTAAAACCCCTTCTTTTGTAAAATTACATAAAGGCCCAAACTTTCTCAAAATTACCCAACAACCCCCAACATATCAAAATGCTAAAATTCAAAGACAAAGCTCATAAGGAGGAGTAAGATATCCCTACCTCGAAGTTTGAGCTCAAACGGAGATGAAGATCAAAAACCAACGTGCTCCAAATCCCAAGTTTTTCAGATTAAAACGAAGCCCTCAACCCACTCTACCTTTTTAACAAAGGACTAAGGGTAGACACTCACTCTAGATAGATCAAACCTTAGAGAGAAGACAAGTACATAGAGAGAGAGAGTCGGATCTAGGGTTTGCAAAATAAAAGGAGATGTAAAAGTGATGTTTTCCCCGCTACTGCTTGCTGATATAAAACAGACTCGCTCGAGCGAAGAGTTGGTCGCTCGAGCGACCAGACACAAAGAACCCTCGCTCGAGCGAAGAAGGTCTCGCTCGAGCCAACATTACGAAGCTTCAGGTCTGCAACCCAGAAGCACGCTCGAGCGACAGATTGCTCGCTCGAACGAAGGAACTCAAAACATACACCTCGCTCGCTCGAGCGAAGGAAAGCTCGCTCGAGCCAAGAAATGCAACTCTCAGGTCCAGAACCAGACGTAGTTTCACGCTCGAGCGAAGAAACTCTGGCTCGAGCCACCAGACACAAAACTCAACTCTCGCTCGAGCGAAGAAACCCTGGCTCGAGCGAAGGACCAAAAGCAAAGAGCTCGCTTGAGCGACAAACTTCTCGCTCGAGCGAAGGACCAAAATTCTGGGTAGCAACCATTTGTTCCCAAACACAACTAACCTGTAACAAACCTGCCCAACACATCCTATAACTCAAATACAAAGTACGAAAGGATGTAACCAAGATATAAACAACTGCTAACATCCACGGAACCAAGTCCGGATCACTGTACAACAAGGTATAAAACCCGGGATCACTATAACAAGCTTCTGTCTGTTTTCCTTGGAGATGTGTGTAAATGCTTTACACCCGAAGACTCTCAAGTGAGAATATGATACCTTTCTTCTGGACCATACTTCCTCAGGTATTGTAAAATTCAACGAGACTGAAGGCGACCTGTTGATGAGATACTAGGCTGTACGGGCGACTTCAGCCTAGAATGACTTTGGCAACTTTGCTATTCTGAGCATATATCTGACTCTTTCAACAATAGTGCGATTCATCCTCTTTGCCACACCATTGTGTTGTGGTGTATCGGGAATTGTTGTCTCGTGCCGGATACCTCTGCTGGCACAATATGCTTCAAAAGCATTGGAAGTGTACTCGCCACCATTGTCTGTGTGAAGACACTTCAACTTTTTCTCAGTCTCTCTTTCCACCATTGCACGGAACTCCTGAAAGCGCTGGAATACCTCATCCTTCATCTTTTGGAAATACACCCACAACTTCCTTGATGCATCATCAATGAAAGCCAGAAAATACTTGTGGCTACCAAGTGACTCCACTTCGATTGGGCCACAAACATCCGAGTATACTATACTGAACACTTCTGTTTTTCTCTTGCTCGTTGAACTAAATGATACTCGATGCTGCTTGCCATAAAGGCAATGATCATACAGCTTCAGGGCACTCCCTTTGGATAAGGATATCTTGGATTGCTTTGCCAACAGATGCAATCCCTTCTCGCTTATATGAGCCAGTTTTCTGTACCATAAGTCTGGTGAATCCTTGTCTTCTGCTGCATTAAGACTTCCCAGATAGATCTTTGTTTGAGTCTTGTACAATGTTAAAGACATCTCTCATTTGGCGTTTGTCAAAGCTCCTCCTGTCAGCTTCCAACGACCATTTCCGAATGTACTTGTATAGCCCTGTCGGTCCAGGGCGCTTCCGGAGATAAGATTGAGGCGCAAATCTGGAACATGCCTCACATCTTTGAAAACCAGCTTGTGTCCGACATTAGTCTATATACAAATTTCTCCAATGTCCACAATCTTCGAATAGCTAGAATTTTCCATTCGAACAGTGCCAAAATCTTCAACGTTGTACAAGCTGAAAAGTTCTTTGTGGGAAGTGGCATGATAGGATGTAGCTATGTTTATCACCCACTTTGTACAGCTGTGGTCAGCCACGTGAAGGCAATCCTACTCTTCACCAACTGCAAGAAGTATTTCATTAGTTGTTGTGACTGTCGTGTTCTCATCTCCCTTTAACTTACTGCTTTGGTCTTTATCTTCCCGGCTTAGGCAGTTCCTCTTTATGTGACCCTCCTAGCCACAGTGAAAACAAGTGAAGCTAAAGTTACCTTGACTTTTACTATCTCTGGATTTACTCATGTTGTTTCATCTGCCTCTACTTTTGCTTCTTCCTCTGCCTCTACATCTTCCTCTACCTTTGTCTCTGCCTCTATCTTCTGTGACAAGAGCATGAGACTAATTACCTCCCATGTCTTTCCTCCTTGTCTCTTCATTGTACATGGCGTTTGAGACCGTGCTCATGGTCAGCTTCCCCTCTGGTGCAAAGTTGCTGAGAAAAACCACCAACGTCTCCCAGCTGTCTGGTAAAGAACTGAGCAGTAAAATGGCTTGCATTTCATCATCCAAGGGCATCTTGACGGTTGCAAGTTGATTCACTAGATTCTTGAATTCACTAGTGTGTTTGGCAACAGACACACTATTCTTCAACTTCAGATTTACAAGCCTTCTCATAACCAAGGCTTTGTTTCAGGCGGTCTTTGACTGGTACATTCCTTCTAACATTGTCCAAAGGACATGTGCATTTGTCTCCTGGGCGACATGGTGAAACACACTGTGGTCTATCCATTGTCTGATACAACCGACAGTCTTCCGGTTCATCTTTATCCAGTCTTCATCCTTCACTTCTTCCGGTTTAACCCCTCTTGGAGCAATAGGGTCAAACAAGTCTTTTATAATATAGGATGTCTTCCATCCGCGGCTTCTAGATTGCATAATTGGACGGATTCAACTTGATCATAGATCCTAAAGTTGAAGTGGATTCCTCCATCGTCTTCTTACTTTTCAAATAAAATCTGATTAAAAAATCTGATCATTTGGATCTCTCCGGAATACTCCAAATAGTTGGAAACTGCTATTGGATCACCAAAATCGGACTTCAAATGGCTCAGATCTAGCCAAAATAAGTTCGATGGTTCAGATCTGTGGATGTACCTTAGCCGTGTTGCACCGGATAACCCTCTACCTCTGGGTCAAGTTGGGTCAAACCGGCGTTGACTAGTCAGTCGGCGTGATGACGTGTCTGACACGCGGCGACATGTGGAGCTGACGCGACTGACACGTGTTAGTGACGTGGCAGTGACGTGGTGATGATGCGTTGCTGACATGGCTGCTAGATGGCGTGTGACGTGGCAGTGACATCACGAACACGCGCACGCCACTCTCCTTCTTCCTTCCGCCGCACGTCTGGCGCGTGCCTGAGACTGGGATGATGCGCCGGTGATCTTCACGACACGTGTGACGCGTGTGTGAGACTAAGATTCACGCGTTGTCTTCAGGAGGCACGTGAGGGTGCGTTACAGCTCGTCTGGTGCTCTTCTTTACAAATTGGACTCCTCTCGTCAAGGGCTTCCTTTTGGTATGCTGAAAAGTAAATTTTGAGCAACTCAATTTCTGGGTAATTCTGAAAAACACACCCTATTTTTTCGAAAATCGACCAACGAGGCTCTGATACCACTTGTTAGGATTAAGGCACACCTAGAAATCAATCACACACAGAAATGAGGCGAGATATTTACGTGGTTCGGCAATTGCTTACGTCCACGGAGAGATATTTCTCACTATAGAATTCCGGGAGGGAGATTACAACTCACACCTCACAACTCTCTATAGAACTCTCTCACTCACACAGATTATACACTCTGTGTTGCCTTTCACTTTTCTGATATTTTTTTTCTTTTCCTCTCAACCTTTATTTATACATAAAAGAGAGGGAACAAAGTCAAGTGAAAGAGTAATTAGGCTGCCAACTGCCATCTTCCCTTCCCTCCTACTTCTTGACTTCGAGAGCCTACCCATTAACTCCTCCATGTGATGGGCTGGAGCTAACATATTTTAGGAAAAATCACTCTAATTTTACTACTTACACCATTTGAATTGGAATCTATATATTAGAAGAAAATTATGGAAGCTAATAAATATCTTGTTTAAAATTCTACTACTTATATACCAATTAGTCCAAATTGATTTCTAATAACCCATTGAGTCCTGCAGCTATTCAAAAGACCAAAAACACCAACTTTAGATTTAGCGCAGAAAATGAAAACTATATCTATATTTTAGGAAAAAAATCACTCTAGTTTGACTAGTTACCCCATTTGAATTAAAATCTATATATTAGGAAAAAATTATAGAAGTTAATGAATATCCTATTTAAAATTTTACTCTATATATATATATAATATTGTGATTTTTTTTTTTTTTTTTATAAATGTAAAAGTTGAAAATGTAAACATTCATACTTTCAATAAATAAAATAATGTATATTTTTAAAACAAAAGAGGTAAGTATAAATATTCACATTCAATACAGTGACATAAAAGTAAATACCAAATTTTATATTTAATCAATAAATTTATTAAAACATTATAACGGCACCCTTTTTTTTTAAATTGAAAATATACAAATCATCAAATAAAAAGTGTGAACATTCATATCATGAAAATTATCAGATTATAAACTTTCTTTTTTTTTTTTTTAATGTGAAAATTTAAAAATAACGCAACAAAAAATCTAAACGGAAATCAAAATACAATGTGAATGTTCACAGCAAAGAAACAAATATACAACTAACTTTTGAAAAAACAAAATGCATACTAAAATATAATGTGCATGTTCACAACAAATAACAAACATACAACTAACTTTCGAAAAAACAAAACTCGACCAAAATATATTGTGAATATTCACAATTTCTAATCAAAATACAATTAGCCTTAAAAAACTAAATTCATATCAATGTGAACATTCACATTGCAATGTGAAAATATGAAACAAAATTGAAAAATATGAAAATCGACTATTCCGATTATTCAATGGCAATAAAAATGATTGTTCAACCAACAAGTATAATAGCAAACAATATATAACAAATCATCAAAAAATACATGAAAAAAAATATCAAATAATTCATATATATTGATGCACCTTTTTAGAAAAATTTGTATATAATCAATATCTGCATAATATCGATGAATAAACTACACAACACCGGTGACTACACAAACCGACAAAGAGGCTATGATTTATGTGTAATAGTGGCAAAAAAATGATTGTTCATCGCTGGTGTACCATCATCTTTATTGCGAGTCCATCATCATCTTTATCATCGGTCTACAACTAACTTTCTCTTTCAAATATTCTTCCATACCAAGACATTATTATAAAATAATGGTGAAGGAATATCTTTGATCAAGTGAATCCCTCACATTAAGACAAATAAAACCCTAGGCCATGTTTATTTGGATGGACTGGATAAAAGGGGATTGTAATTTATCGGACTGTTAATCTTGGGATACATAATCCTTGGACTATTTGATTGGAAATAATGTGTATCCCATGTTTGTTTAGTCATGAGATCAAATGTCAGAAAATGACTATTCTATTGAATCCTATGTTTATTTCAGATATTATGAAGAATAATAAATGCTCAAAAGACCATTTTGCCCTTTTGAACTGTTTACTAAATAATAGAAATACTAAATTTGAGTTAAAATTTTTTTTTTTTACTAGAGCTTTTAAAAAATTAAATAAGTTTACTTTAATTTTTAGTTGAGATTTTTAAATTTTATTTTATTTTACTAAGTACAATAATTCGGTGGGCCAAAAATGTTATTTTGCCCTCTAATCCGGAAAAGGAGTTATCCCACCATTTTGTATCCCACACCCCTCCCCCCATGGGACACAATAATCTCACAAATAAGAGATTAATAGTTCGGTTGTACTATTAGTTCGGCTTATATTTTTTGAATAAAATATCGGACTATTACATAGAATGGACATGAAGTTCTATCCTACCCTTCAATCTCTCTAACAAACAAACAAATACCCCCTAAGGGGTGTTTATTTGGAGGGATTAGAAAGGGGATTAGACTCATGTCTACCATATCTAGTAGTCTATTGTTTGGTTAAAAAATTGTAAGTTGGGCTAATAGTTTAATCGGACTATTAGTCTCACATATGTGGGACTATCCTATCTTAGGAGAAGGGTGGGATACATAGTCCCTAGACAAACCCTCCTCTAGATTAACTAGCAAAAAAGACAATTTTGCCCTCAAAATATTTAGGACATGTTTGGTTTAATTTTCATAAACTTATTTTTAATTTTTTTAAATAAAAATTTAGTTTTGTGAAAAAAATAAAAAATAATTTTAAAAATAATCATTTCTTGACTTCTAATCCCACGACTAAACAAATATGTGATATACATCATTTTAACCAAATAGTCTAAAGATTTTGTATCTCAGGATTAACAGTCCAATAGATTACAATATTCCCTTATTCAGCCCCTTCAAACAAATATGCCCTAAGAATAATAATCTTTCATATTCTACATATAATGTTTTATATATACCATAAATGAAATATATCTAATAATTGATCTTCTCTCTCCTAAATATATGGTATAATATATATATATATATATATAATAAAAGTCTATAAGGATAAAAAAAAGTCCACATAAAAGGGATTTTTCGCTAAATCTCTCTTTTCAACTACATAAAATTTATTGCATGAATACACATAGAATGTGAAATAATTAATAAATATTATTTTTCAAAGTATAATTAAATCCAACTACATGTATCGGGAGGCAAATGGTTGCTAATTGTTTAGCTAAACATGCTGCTACTTTCATCGAAGGTTCTCTTGTAATATATCCGAACATGTCCTCTTTTGTACTTTTTGCTAGAGCAACTCCAAAGGTAAGAGCCAAAATGCCTCACAAAAGTACACAGAAAAGTACTCTCTTTATTTTGCCTAACTAGTTTAACTAGTGTACATTCTAATCATACTATTTATTTTAGTTAATCAATTAAATTAACTTAACTCATTTTTTTTTTTAAATATTACAAACGTAGATAAATGAATAAATAATTTTTTTATGACATGTTGCATATATTGACGTGACATTTGCAAATATATTTGTTAAAAATATATAATTAAATTGTTTTTAAAAAAATACAAATTTTCAAACGATCATATTTTCAAATGCAAATATATAAACACAAAATCAAATCAATTGAATTCAATAAACAAATACAAAACCAACCAAAAGAAGGGTACTTGATCAGATGGAGGGAGCAATTTCAACAGAAACCCTTTTGCCTCTCAATGAAGGCTAGTTAATTGTGGAGATTCAAAATCAAAATGGATATTTTGTCTCTTCTGATGTAGAGCCTATTAGAGGAAGAGAATACCAGTTACACTAGCAAAAATGTCTCAGGATACTGTTTTACCTGCTCCCTCGCAGATGCTCTACTCATGACAAATGTGGGAGGGCTACCTCACTTTGTGTAGCCAACACTTTTTACATATATAAAACTCTGCCTCCTTCATAAAAAATTAAAAATAAAATAAACAAAAAAAAAAAAAAAAAACCAACTAATTTACGCAAATTTTCAACTAAAATTACATAGGTTACCCAATTGTAGTTTTTTTTAACATCAAAAGAAAATTTTATTTCGAATTGTTTTTCGGTTAAGTCTATCTATGATTGGTTTGCTACTACTCAGGGATCGGTGATGGCTGTTCCAAAATTGAAAAGGAGAAACGCTTGTTTGTACAAAGTTCAATTTTTTAGATGGTTATTGAGAGTGGCTGACATTTTTTTATTATTATTTAATATCAGCCAAAGAAAAAAAAAAAATTTTTTTTTTTTTGAACCCAAAAAAAAATATTGATAAAGTTAATATAGAGGAGAAAGTGCAAAAAGTATCAGCCTACACTATCCCAGTAGGTTGGCATCGCGAAACATACTAAATCATTTGCTAACACAATCCTCAAGATTGCTGAGAAATCAACAAACAACCGAAATAGTATAAATACAAACCAGCCCAAACAGAAATACAAACAAAGCAGAAAAACAAACAAACCCAAAGCAGCAAATACAAGCCAGCCCAGATCATAGGCCATCACCAGTAGCAAAACAATCCCATGGCAGGTTATCATAACATCACACTACCTCCCAAACACATCCTGACCTGCCTCATATTAGTAATGAAGTCCTGAACTGAGAAATGAAACTCCTTAAAGATTGATTTCCTCCATGAAGCAATTCTAAACTTAATGAAATCACACAGCTCATTCGAATTTGGATTGGATGCTTTGAACACACTCATTTCTATGTTTCCACACTGACCACAGCACAGCCAATGGAATAGAACTCCAGATCTTCCTCTCTTTCTGAGTTGTTGCTTAAAATCGGGGTGCTTTCAGATCCAATTCAAGGCTTGTGTCAGTTTTTCGAATGTGAGTTGGAAACAGTTGATCATGTTTTACTTCAGCGTCGTAGGTCTTGGAGGATTTGGGCCAATTGCATCAATTGGTAGGGTGTATCTTGGATATTGCCATCATCCATTAGTTCTTTGTTAGAATGGTGGCAATGTGTGCGAGCAAGGAAAAAGGAGAGAGTTATTTGGAATTCACTACCATTCGCTATTATTTGGACCATTTGGCGAACAAGAAATGACTTAATTTTTAATCAGATTCTATCGAAGTGGGAGTGCCTTACTTAATTGGTTCTGTTGAGTGTGGCATTTTGGATGAAGGCAAAATCTAATTTCAAAGAGTTATTGATGACTGATTCTATATTCCATTTGAAACAAATTAGGAGCTCATTATGATTGTTTGATTTTGGTAAGGCTTCGGCTTGGTTTTGGAAGGAGAAAGGTTTGGTTGAGTTGGGTTAGGTGGTTCTCTGTTGTGGTGGATCGACTTGGAATGGTTTGATGCTGAATTCAACTTGTGGACTGAGATTTTCAGTGTGACTGCTTTGGTTGAAGTGTTTTGTTCTCAAGATTTTGTCTTCATTTGGCAGCTATAACCTATAGGTCTGTTTTGCGGTGGTTGGGTTAGGGTGCTTTCTTTGCTTTGTAGTCTTGTTTGGTTCTATTGCTGATGCCTATTGGGTGTTGGGCGCCTCGCCAATCCGTGGCATATGCTTGCATATGATTGGGTTTCATCTTTGGTACCAATTTAGTTGGAATCACTACAAGAAATTTCATTTTTTGCAATTAAAATTTTAGTCGCCAAAAGCCTATTTTTTAGTCGCCAATCACTTTTGCCGACTAATATATTTGGTCGCCAATAGATCATCGGGGAAACAATCGGCGACTAAAATTTTTTTGGTAACCAAAAATGACCTATTGGCGACTAAAACTTTAGTCACCATATATATTTTAAAAATAATTAAATATATATATTTTTACTTTTAGTGACTAAATTATTTAGTAGCTAATTGAGCATATATGTTTGGCGACTAAATTTTTGGTAGCAAAAAAGTTTCACTTTTTGAGAATTGGCAACTAAACATTTAGTAGACAAAAGTTTTTTTTTTTTTTACAATTGGCGACTTTTAAAAGTTTCACTTTTTCACAATTGACGACTAAAATTTTAGAAACCAAAAGCCAACCTGTGATATTTGTTTAGTTGCTAAAAGGTCTCATTTAGTTTTTATAATTTGTTCTGTAATATTTTTTGTGTCACCTGAAACCTGTGCATATACAAAATTATTCATCAATTCATTCATTCATTCATTCAATTCTCAATCATTCAATAAAAAATATTTCTCCACAACCTGTAACATTCAATTTCCAACCATATACAAAATTTAACTATTAAAAGCCATTCGAATGCCTTATTTTAACAAAATGTAATAAGCAGTGAAGAATAGAGACAAACAATTTAATAACCCTCAATCATCCTTAGCCCTTTGATCTCTTAGTTGCTCAAGCTCTTCAATCAACACCGTCAAATTTCTATGAGATGATCCACCTTCTTTAACAGCTTGTGATGCCATCTCTCCCAGCACTTTAGCCTTCTTTGTCATCATCACCGCCGTCCATCACCCTCCTCACGGCGGCCTCTATATTCTCTCTCCTCACCTCATTCTTTCCAGCATCAATCCACAAGTTCCAATCCTTCTTAATTATTGAATTGGAACTGTTAGAATAGTTATTTTAGTTATTTTTGTTCTCTTGTTAATATTTACTTAAGTTGAGGGTACGATGGTCATATTGCTCGTTTAGGGTTTTTATATATATTTGAGTGATGTAAAGTTGAGACTAATAATTGTTTTCCAATATATACAAAAGTTCTCTCTCTTCTTCTTCTTCCTCCTAACTTTCAACCCTAATTTCTCCATTTTACATTCTAACTTGGTATCAGAGCGATCTCTTCTTCATTAGAAAGGTTTCTACAGATTCTAACGATCGATCTGAGGTGACCGAGACGTGCTGATGTCATCAGCCGTACGATGACGTCAGCATGACGTAAGCACTGTACGGATGGGTCCTTCACCCCTAGACTCGAAATTGCCTCCTGAGATTTATGGTGATTTTTGTGGAATTTTTTGATCACCCCTGATGTGAACTCCTCCTCCTACTGATGATAAAAATTATGATGATTGGTGTTGTGAGGATTCCTGTGTGATGGGTTGGATTTGGCATAGTCTGGAACCACAGGTTGCTACTACCGTGGAATTTTGTGATACTTCTAAGGCCATTTGGGACTCCCTTGCTGAGTCCTTTTCAAATCAAAGTAATGTCTCTCGGGTCTACGAGTTATATGAACAGATTTTTGCTATGCGTCAATCTGGTCGGTCTCTCCCTGATTATTATAGTAGTCTCAAGACTTTGTGGGATCAGTTACTGCAGCATCGACCTTTCACTACTAATGTGACCAAGCAGAAACAACATTGGGAGGAGTTTATGATGGCTTCTTTACTTTCTGGCTTAGATCCTGAGTTGCGAGGGTTTAAAGATCAAATTCTTGCTAGTGACACTCTACCTTCCGCTGCCAATGCCTATTCTAGGCTGTTACGTTCTTCATTGGGACAAGCACAATCCACTACTGGGTCCTCTTCTTTATCATCTTCTGCATTGGTTTCTAGTAGTGGTGATCAATGCTCTACTCGCGGGGGTTTTCATAGTTCTTCTGGTTCCGGAGCTCTTCTTCTGGTTCACGGGGCTCTCGTGGAGGTGGTTCTCGTAGTGGTGGCTCACGTGGTGGTTTCCGTGGTGGAAGTAGTAGTGGACCTGGTTCTCGTACACGTGGAGATCGCAAGTGTACTCATTGTGGTTCCCAAGGTCATACTGAACCTTGGTGTTGGCAGAAGCATGGCAGACCTGATCATGTCCATCAGGTTATGGATGTCCCATCCTCACAGTCTTCCTTGTTGTCCATTGGCTCGGATGCTTCTCCTGTTACTTCGCATGAGACACTCACTACTCAAATTAGTGAGCTTACTGCCCTTGTCCAGTCTCTCCGGCCTAATCTACCTTCATCCTCTACTGCTACCATGGCTAGTTCAGGTAATATTGCATGTGTGGCCAAGTCCTCTCAGCCTTGGCTCCTAGACTCTGGTGCTAGTTCTCATGTCTCTGGTAATTCCTCTTTTTGATACTCTTAGACCTGTTGATCATACCATTGTACTTGCTGATGGATCTTCTCGGCCTGTCTGTGGTCAAGGTCCTCTTCATCCCACTCCATCCATGTCCTTACCTTCTGGTCTTTATGTTCCTAAATTTCCATTTAATTTGCTTTCTGTTAGCCAATTGACTCAAGCTCTCCATTGTTCGATAACCTTTTCTCCTACTTCATGTGTTTTGCAGGACCTCCAGACCAAGAGGATGATTGGTTCGGGGCATGAGAATGATGGCTTATACTTTTTGGACACTGAGACTTCTTCTCCTCCTCCATCTGCTGTGTTGAGTGCTAGTGTATCACCTC
>JAPPVO010007720.1:0-12283 GCA_030407325.1 Camellia japonica | reverse complement strand
GAAAATTAAAGCGAATTCAAATTCCTCCTTTTGGACTTGAGAATTGAAAACCTAGGTGATTTGGAAAACATGAAATGAGTTGCTTAAGTTGGACTAATGTCGTGAAGCTACAATTGCTCAGTAAAATCTCTTTCTTAGTGGCTAAGCAAGATTAGTTTGAGTTAAACTTTGCCACCCTAAGCTAATGAAACTATTGGTTGCCCAGGGCAATTAGTTGCAATAGCAAAAAAGAGAAGGCGGGAGAAGGACGGAGAGGGTTAGAGAAAAGCTTTCTTCTTGAGAGCAGAATGAGAATGTTGGGGAAAAGAAAGGGAAATGGGATGAAAATAAAAGGGAATTCTAATTCAACCTTTTGTACCTGAGAATTGAACGCAAAGGCGATTTAGAGAACCATAAATGACGTGCTTAAGTTAAACTAATATCGTTAAGTTACAATTACTCCGTAAAATCTCTTTCTTGGAGGCTAAGCGAGATCAGTTTGAGCTAAACATGGCCACTTTATTCACCCAAAAAAACATGGCCACTTAAGCTAGTGGAACTATTATTTGCCAAAGCTAATTAGTTACAAGAACAAAATAGAGAACGCTCGAGAAGGACGGAGAGAGTTTTTGAGAAGCCTTATTCTTGTGTGCTAGAAGAGAAAGTTAGAGAAAAGAAAGCGAAATAGGATGAAAATAAAAGGGAATTCTAGCTTCTCCAAGAAGCTTGAACCCTTTGCTCTAGCTTCTCCAAGAATCTTGAAACTTTTGAACCTTTGCTCTGGCTTCTCTAAGAAGCTTGAACCTTTTGCTCTAGCTTCTCCAAGAAGCTTGAACCCTCTTGTTTCTCTATAAGAGAGGGCCTCCCTCTCCTTTAGAGAGCTTGAAAAAAGTTTGTCTAGGAAAAGCACATATATCTCTCTATGTCTCTACATTCTAGGCATAGAGAGGGTGTTTGTTCTTGGCCTTTAACACCACCGGTGATTGCGCATGTTGTGCTCGTTCTGAGGTTACGGAGTTTCGGCTGAGAGCCTTACCTCCGGACCTCGGGACTCTTTTGTGCTTTGCCTCGATTTGCGAACCAGGTTCTGTTTTCTCTCCCCAAAGGGAGGGAGGGGTTTCGTAGACCGTCTCTCAGTGGCCGTAGGCTACTTTTCGTGGTCGTAGACCACTGTTCCCGTTTGGAGACCACGGAGCCGTCGGTTGTGCGCCTCGGTTCGGGACCGCTTAACTTTCTCCGTTTGGCACGGTTTTTGGACAGCTTGAACCTTTTGAACCTTCGTTTTAGCTTCTTGAGGAAGCTTGATCCTTTTGAACCCTTATTTTAGCTTCTTGAGGAAGTTAAACCTTCTGAACCTTCGTTTTAGCTTCTTGAGGAAGCTTGAACTTTTTGAACCTTGGTTTTAGCTTCTTGAGGGCGCTCGGACCTTTTAAACCTTCGTTTTTGCTTCTTGAGGGAACTTGAACCTTTTGAACCCTGGTTTTAGCTTCTTGACGAAGTTGAACCTTCTGAACCTTCGTTTTAGCTTCCTGCGGGAGCCTGAACCTTTTGAAGCTTCGTTTTAGCTTCTTGAGGGAGCTTGAACCTTTTGAACCTTCGTTTTAGCCTCTTGAGGGAGCTTGAACCTTTTGAACCCCTATTTTGGCTTCTTGAGGAAGCTTGAAATTTTGAACTTTTCAACCTTCGTTTTAGCTTCTGGAGGAAGCTTGAACCTTTTGAACCTTCGTTTTAGCTTCTTGAGGAAGTTGAACCTTTTGAACCTTTGCTCTTGCTTATCCGAGGAAGCTTGAACCTTTTGAACCCTGGTTTTAGCTTCTTGAGGAAGTTGAACCTTCTGAACCTTCGTTTTAGTTTCCTGAGGGAGCTTGAGCCTTTGGAACCTTCGTTTTAGCTTCTTGAGGGAGTTTGAATCTTTTGAACCTTCGTTTTAGCTTCTTGAGGGAGCTTGAACCTTTTGAACCCTTGTTTTGGCTTCTTGAGGAAGCTTGAACCTTTTGAACCTTCGTTTTAGCTTCTTGAGGAAGCTTGAACCTTTTGAACCTTTGCTCTAGCTTCTCCAAGAAGCTTGAACCCTTTGCTCTAGCTTCTCCAAGAATCTTGAAACTTTTGAACCTTTGCTCTGGCTTCTCTAAGAAGCTTGAACCTTTTGCTCTAGCTTCTCCAAGAAGTTTGAACCCTCTTGTTTCTCTATAAGAGAGGGCCTCCCTCTCCTTTTGAGAGGTTGAAAAAAATTTGTCTAAGGAAAAGCACATAAATCTCTCTATATCTCTACATTCTAGGCTTAGAGAGGGTGTTTGTTCTTGGCCTTTAACACCACCGGTGATTGCGCATGTTGTGCTCGTTCTGAGGTTACGGAGTTTCGGCTGAGAGCCTTACCTCCGGACCTCGGGACTCTTTTGTGCTTTGCCTCGATTTGCGAACCAGGTTCTGTTTTCTCTCCCGAAGGGAGGGAGAGGTTTCGTAGACCATCTCTCAGTGGCCGTAGGCTACTTTTCATGGTCGTAGACCACTGTTCCCGTTTGGAGACCAATTTTCCGATTTTCGGAGCCGTCGTCGTGCGCCTCGGTTCGGGACCGCTTAACTTTCTCCGTTTGGCACGGTTTTTGGACAGCTTGAACCTTTTGAACCTTCGTTTTAGCTTCTTGAGGAAGCTTGAACCTTTTGAACCCTTATTTTTTCTTCTTGAGGAAGTTAAACCTTCTGAACCTTCGTTTTGCTTCTTGAGGGAGCTCGAACCTTTTGAACCTTGGTTTTAGCTTCTTGAGGGCGCTGGGACC
Source organism: Camellia japonica (assembly GCA_030407325.1). Lineage (NCBI taxonomy): Eukaryota > Viridiplantae > Streptophyta > Magnoliopsida > Ericales > Theaceae > Camellia > Camellia japonica. The sequence continues at coordinate 9,527 of JAPPVO010007720.1, read as the reverse complement.
TTTTGAACCTTCGTTTTAGCTTCTTGAGGGAGCTTGAACCTTTTGAACCCTGGTTTTAGCTTCTTGACGAAGTTGAACCTTCTGAACCTTCATTTTAGTTTCCTGAGGGAGCCTGAACCTTTTGAAGCTTCGTTTTAGCTTCTTGAGGGAGCTTGAACCTTTTGAACCTTCGTTTTAGCCTCTTGAGGGAGCTTGAACCTTTTGAACCCCTGTTTTGACTTCTTGAGGAAGCTTGAAATTTTGAACTTTTCAACCTTCGTTTTAGCTTCTGGAGGAAGCTTGAACCTTTTGAACCTTCGTTTTCTTGAGGAAGTTGAACCTTTTGAACCTTTGCTCTTGCTTATCCGAGGAAGCTTGAACCTTTTGAACCCTGGTTTTAGCTTCTTGAGGAAATTTTTTTTTGGGTGAATAAGACATAAATAAAAACGAAAGATTTACAAGAATACAAGGGGAATACCCCAGGCCCTACAACCACTATACAACCAAGAACCGGAGCCAACCAAACAGAAGCAAACAGATATAAATATAAAAGCAATGTTCACAAACCATATCTCAAAAGATAGGGGAGATGAACACAGCGAAATCAAACAAGAATAAAATAAAAAACGCCAAACAAACGGCAAAATCCAAAACGATAAAGCTAAACGAAACCAACACAAGTCTCAAAAGAAAGCCATAGACGAACCTGGCTAACACAACTGATAAGAAACCCAAAGACCCAAAACAAAGCGCTGCCCCTAGTACATCCCACTAGGGTAGGCAAAACATAGAATCATTAACAGACATAAAATAAAACTACGAATTAAAACAGCTGATTTTCATTCTGAAGATCCCAGAAGGCGCTGACAGCAGCCATTCTATCAATCCAGATATCCACCAAAATTTCATACCCACGGCCAGCCACCTTAAACATTGTAATAAGACCGAATCCTGCCAACAGGAAATAAAACAATGAGTAACAGATAGCAACATGAACCCAGCACACAATACATTGTAAATGATGCACATAATTTCGGGGCTCCCATCACTCGACCCACAGAAACCTCACCACACTCTGTAACTGCCAAAGATAGACAATTACTGCACTCCATGTAATTCCTCACCACACTCAACCCACAACTACTGTGTGGACCAGCATCCTTACCCTGCAAATAAAAATGTACCATATATATAGTCATTAGTAAAAAATATATTATGAAGCTATGTCACTCAACCCACAAACGGACAGACAGTGAACATGTAGAAGTATATACTAGCTCTCATCACTCAACCCTCAGAAATACCAAACTGCACCAAGTCCAGCTACAACAAGTAGCAAACTAATTAGGAAACACACATTTTCTAGCTCCCAATCACTCAACCCACTTATAAGAAACTCCCATCACTCAGCAGCCCTCCCAATACTTGGAGCATGGGGCTTCATAATGGAGTCAGTTAAATTCCATTGTTGAAGAAACCACGCATCACCTGCAGATCTAGGCAAATTTTGCACTGACATTAGTCTGCCTCTAACCATTTGGACAATTGATTTTGTAACAATTTCTTCAGGTTTCATTTCTTTATTAAAGATCCTGTTGTTCCTCTCTATCCAAATTTGGTATATAGTACACATCAGAGACAATCTAATGATGACAGATCTCAAAGACTTGCTCTTGCATTCCTTAACAGCTAAAGAAACAATGTCAGGCCAAAAGATATCAGGCCAGTTCACATTACACTTAACTTTAATTGCATTCCAAACTTTAAGGGAAAAGATACAATCAAAGAAAAGGTGGGAGTGATTTTCAGTTTGGCATTGACAGAAAGAGCATTTAAAATCACCCGTCATACCAAAAGATTCTAATCTATCCCCTGTGTTCAATTTACCCTGCAAAGCCAGCCAGACTATGAAACTAACTCTCGGGATATTAACAGGACCCCATAGCAGATTATGCCAAGCCACCTTATCCTTCCTAACTCTCCACAGGTTCCAGGCTGATTGAATGGAGAAATTACCATCCGGAGTGAGATTCCAAGAGAGAGTGTCCTTACTAGAGGACGCAGGTTTAAGGGACTGAGGGGTTAATGATATCAGCTCTTATTTACCCAAAAAAAAAAAATGATATCAGCTCTCTAATTTCCCAAGAGTTAGGGAAAGGCCACTTCCAAGACTCACCATTCACAATAGCACTAACTTTGGTCTCCCCCTGGAGGCCAGAGTCATAAATGATTCTAGCACCAAATTTATTCCAAATAGAACCCACTGGATGCCAATTATCATACCACAAGAACGTATCATTACCATTCCCAATCTTATGCACGATGAGAGGAAAGATGGCATCTCTAAGGGAGAGAATCTTTCTCCAAACCCAAGACGGGTCATTAGGAATAGATACTTTCCAAAAACTCCTACCTTTGAGTAAATAAGATTTAACCCATTGACACCACATGGACATCTCACCTCCCGAGAAGAGGAACCAAATGTGTTTGGCAATGGCCGCTCTATTCCAAACCTCTAAAGATTTGAACCCCAGCCCACCTTCGCTTTTGGGAACACACACTTTGTCCCAAGCAACTTTCGCACTATGCTTCTTCAAAGCAACACCAGACCAAAGGAAGGCTCTAAGAAGACTTTCAATATCTCTAATAACCTTCTTAGGTAAGATGAACAAAGAAGACCAGTAGACTTGCATAGAAAAGAGAATGGTTTGGATGAGTTGGGCTCTACTAGCATAGGAAAGAGCCTTATTTGTCCAACTCTTAATCCTATTGGTGATCCTATCAATGAGCTGATTGCAGTCAGTGGCTCTCAGTTTAGTAGTAATAAGGGGGACACCCAAATACTTAACAGGAAGAGAGCCTTCAGCAAAGTTGGCAACCTGGAGAATCTTATCTTTAAGATCTCTATTGCAGCCACAGAAGAAAATGTTGCTCTTACTCATGCTAGGAGTGAGCCCAGAGAGGTTTGTGAACTCCTCCAGCCCTTGCATAATCATTTGGACAGTTGGGATATCACCTTTGCTAAAGATCATAAGGTCATCCGCAAAGCAGAGATTGACGATCTTAGTTTTTTCGCATCTCCAATGAAACTTGAAAAGCGGATGCTTAGATTTTTCAGCAAGAATCCTAGCAAGGATTTCCATAGCCAGAACAAACAAATAGGGAGACATGGGGTCACCTTGCCTGAGACCCCTAGCACCTTTGAAATAACCATGAAGGCTACCATTGATACAAATGGAGAACGATGGACTGGTAATACAGGCCCGAATCCAAGAAATCATAGTAGACGGAAAATCCATAGCCTTAAGGACATCAATAATGAAATCCCATCTAACCGTATCATATGCTTTCATAATATCAACTTTCATAGCACATTTAGGAGTAGAGGACTGGCGATGGTACCCTCTCATGATTTCTTGGGATAAGAAAATGTTATCGGAAATCCTTCTCCCATGGACAAAAGCTGATTGAACAGGATCAATCAAGTCAGGGAGAACAGCCTTAATTCTATTAGCAATGATTTTAGCTATGCACTTGTAAATTGTATTGCAACAAGAAATAGGCCGGAAGTCACCCACTTTAGCAGGATTAGGAACTTTAGGAATGAGGGCAATGATAGTGCTATTAACCTCAGCCAGAAGTTTCCCAGATTGGAAAAAGGACCTAATTGCTTGGGTGACCTCTTTCCCAACAATGTCCCAAGAAGCCTTAAAGAAGCAAGCTGTAAAACCATCAGGACCCGGGGCCTTATTGGCCTTTAGAGACCAAACCACATCTTTGATTTCCTTGTCAGAGACAGGACTGCCTAACATCAGAGATTGTTCCCTGGAAACTTTAGAGTGAATCAGGGAACTAATCCTTTCAAAACCTCTGTACTGATCTGCAGCAGGAGTACCAAACAGATTAGTAAAGAAGGCAATGAAGGATTGATGGATATCCTCAGACTTAGACGACGTACTACCATCATCCATCTCAATACTAAGAATTTTCCTTCTGTTGATATTGTTCTTGACAGATTTAAAGAAGAAACTAGTGTTCCTATCTCCTAGACCAAGCCAATCAATTCTGGATTTCTGGTGAGCAAGGCTTTCCTCCACACCACACAAGTCCACATATTATTTGTAACTAGATCTCTCCATAATCTGCAGGCTCAGATTACCAGGATCTTTATCTAATTTCCATTGGACAGACTCAAGATCAGCTTTAGCAACCAAAACTCGAGTAGAAATATCACTAAACTCTCTCTTATTTAGAGATTTCAACCCAGTTTTCATGGCTTTAGCTTCTTGAGGGCGCTTGGACCTTTTGAACCTTCGTTTTAGCTTCTTGAGGGAGCTTGAACCTTTTGAACCCTGGTTCTAGCTTCTTGACGAAGTTGAACCTTCTGAACCTTCGTTGTAGCTTCCTGAGGGAGCCTGAACCTTTTGAACCTTCGTTTTAGCCTCTTGAGGGAGCTTGAACCTTTTGAACCCTCGTTTAGCCTCTTGAGGGAGCTGAACCTTTTGAACGCCTGTTTTGGCTTGTTGAGGAAGCTTGAAATTTTGAACTTTTCAACCTTCGTTTTAGCTTCTTGAGGAAGTTTGAACCTTTTGAACCTTCATTTTAGCTTCTTGAGGAAGCTTGAACCTTTTGAACCTTTGCTCTAGCTTCTCTGAGGAAGCTTGAACCTTTTGAACCCTGGTTTTAGCTTCTTGAGGAAGTTTAACCTTCTGAACGTTCGTTTTAGTTTCCTGAGGGAGCTTGAACCTTTTGAACCTTCGTTTTAGCTTCTTGAGGGGGCTTGAACCTTTTGAACCTTCGTTCTAGCTTCTTGAGGGAGCTTGAACCTTTTGAACCCTTGTTTTGGCTTCTTGAGGAAGCTTGAACATTTTGAACCTTCGTTTTAGCTTCTTGAGGAAGCTTGAACCATTTGTACCTTCGTTTTAGCTTCTTGAGGAAGCTTGAACCTTTTAAAACTTTTGCTCTAGCTCCTCCAAGAAGCTTTAACCCTTTGCTCTAGCTTCTCCAAGAAGCTTGAAACTTTTGAACCTTTGCTCTAGCTTCTCTAAGAAGCTTGAACCTTTTGCTCTAGCTTCTCCAAGAAGATTGAACATTTTGGTTTCTCTATAGGAGAGGGCCTCCCTCTCCTTTAGAGAGGTGGAAAAAAATTTGTCTAAAGAAAAACACATATATCTCTCTATATCTCTACATTCTAGGCTTAGAGAGGGTGTTTGTTCTTGGCCTTTAACACCACTGGTGATTGCGCATGTTGTGCTCGTTCTGAGGTTACGGAATTTCGGCAGAGAGCCTTACCTCCGGACCTCGGGACACTTTTATGCTTTGCCTCGATTTGCGAACCAGGTTCATTTTCTCTCCCCCGAAGGGAGGGAGAGGTTTCGTAGACCATCTCTTAGTGGCCGTAGGCTACTTTTCGTGGTCGTAGACCACTGTTCTCGTTCGGAGACCATTTTTTGATTTTCGGAGCCGTCAGTCGTGCGCCTCGGTTCGGGACCGCTTAACTTTCTCCGTTTGGCACGGTTTTTGGACAGCTTGAACCTTTTGAACCTTCGTTTTAGCTTCTTGAGGAAGCTCGAACCTTTTGAACCCTTATTTTAGCTTCTTGAGGAAGTTTTTTTTTTTTTTGGGTAAGTAAGTAATAAAATAAAAACAAATAAAATTTACAAGTTTACAAGGGGCATACCCCAGGCACGCCCAAACAACAATGAAAAAGCATATATAACCCAGAAAACAACCACTACACCCCTAAGAAATGAGGTAAACAAGAAACTCAAAACACAAAACAAAAGAACCCAACTTTGCCCATATATCCTTTTGTCCCCAAATAACCCCTACCATCAGAGATAATAGATGGAAACTTGGGGTGGATATATGGGCAAAGATACAAATAAACACCACAAAGCTATTTAAACATGACAAACAAACATACAAAGCTACAACCCACAAGCCTGACCAAAAGGATAGCCACCCCATAAGCCGCCAGTCTCTACCGAAGATTAGCACATGGAATCCAGTAAGCCTTCCACTCCTCACAGCCGTGACATCCTAGCCACTTAACCAAAGCCATGACAGAGGAAAAAATCTACCCCACGGCACATCCCGACAGAGTCACATGATGCTAGCACGAGTAGGAACCATAATCGACAGCCTTGGAAGTTGTAGCGAAATAACAATAGCCCCACAGCAACAGCCCAATACATAATCAAAAATCGCATAAGATCAAACATCACATCCCCCAGTCCCTTCCTTGGTAGATCACAAGCCTCAAACCCCACGGCAATGTGCCCTTCACTCCATGTCAGGCGTGGCAATACAATCAATTAGAATGGGTCACATGAAGACAAGAAGCAACCATAAACTGGTAGCTATCCTCCCGCTCATCTCCCAGTCTCTAACTCAGCAAGTCATCGAACCACTATTCCCATAGCAGTGACCCCTCAATCACTCTTGGCAGAGATGGCTCAAAACTCACCTCGTATCGAGTCACATGAGGATCACACGATCAATCAAAATGAAAATCAACTATAAGTGGTAACTGCTGCAATGTGGCTAAACAGAAATAAAAGAGCACAAAACCCACTTAATCAAACCCAATAACGCACAGCCCAATCTGCTGAGAAGAATAATAAAAATGGGCCACTCATAAGACACAAAAAAAGTGAGCCCAAAAATATGCCCACAATCCGCACCAATGTACCAGCCCACGGATAGTCTCACGTGGGTCAAAACAAACTTGTCCACCAGCCCAAAACCGTGGGTCAAAACCCACTACTCCACTACCAATTGTAAAATTCCCTCCAACAGCTAAATTACACCCATGTGAGCCCCTTAAAAAAATCAATGGGCCCCACAAACCACAATCACAAAACCACAAATATAATGAGCAGCTTCTTTACAAAAGCAAACTCGTGGGCCCCAACACCCACAACAAAAACCATAACCCGTAGATAGTAAACCCAAATAATAATATAACATGAAGTTCACAAGGGCCCCACCAATATCTTCATAAATTACTTGCCCAAAAAAATATCTTCGTAAAACCCAATTGGCCGTGGGTCAAAATTTTCCACTGCCACAAACCACTTCACGCCCCAAACTTGGAATAAAATACCAAGTGGGCCCCAGCTGCCCAAGCCATTAAGCTCCCAGCAAAAACCGTAGTCAACAACCAAATATATATATGAATATATACATATATAAAGTTGAAAAGCTATTACCTTCCCCAACATCAGCCCCATGTAAAGTTGATGTACACGGCACCCAATCAAGAAATGACCAGCCACCAAATTTATCTGCCCCAACACCCACGTGCTATCCTTGAGCAGAACATCAGCAAAGCTTATACAACAAGCTTTGGCGGAAAACACAACACCAACGTCCACGCGACAGACCACACGTAACCTTCACGCTCCATCATAAAACGTAACTATTAGCAGACGACCGGCGAAAAAACCGCCATGGCCGGAGCATATAGAACACATGATGCACACCGTCCTCACAAACACTGTACCACCGTTCTCACAACCCCCAGAAACAGAAAACAGCCACCGCAGGCATGTGATGGTGAACATCAGCAAAACAAGGACGTAAGTTACCATCTTCACTCACCAAACCAAACGAGAAATGCACGCTCACCCTCTTCCAAAAGAGAAGGATTCAGCAACGCATTACCAGATTGGATAGCCTCAACAAAACGGAGAATGTGATCCTACCGTCGGAAACCCATACCGTGGTCACTTACCAAAAGCAACACAGAACCCCAAAACTAGGAGAGCATCGCCAGAATCCAATCTCCAAACAAACCCATCAGCACGAATGCTAAACAGGACCATTCTTCTCGAATTAGGACCTCTAGAACGACCTCCAAGTCTGATAACCCAACGCGACCCTGGGACAGCATAGCTCTGAACACTTGCTACAAACCAGACTCAGTCAAACCAGAGTTGTATCTCACTGGGTTGACACAGCTACGGACCAGACCAAGCCACATCAACATCCACGCAAAACTCACCCCAACAGGTAGATAGAGACCACCGCAGGAGGATGCAAAGCAAGGCTACCAACGGGAGGAAGCTTTCTCTCTCTAGAATCTAGAGAGAGAAGCTCTCCCTAATCACCTTTCATTAATGGGCTCATCTTCTTGAGGAAGTTAAACCTTCTAAACCTTCGTTTTAGCTTCTTGAGGGAGCTTGAACCTTTTGAACCTTGGTTTTAGCTTCTTGAGGGCGCTTGGACCTTTTGAACCTTCGTTTTAGCTTCTTGAGGGAGCTTGAACCTTTTGAACCCTGGTTTTAGCTTCTTGACGAAGTTGAACCTTCTGAACCTTCGTTTTAGCTTCCTGAGGGAGCCTGAACCTTTTGAACCTTCGTTTTAGCTTCTTGAGGGAGCTTGAACCTTTTGAACCTTCATTTTAGCCTCTTTAGGGAGCTTGAACCTTTTGAACCCCTGTTTTGGCTTCTTGTGGAAGCTTGAAATTTTGAACTTTTCAACCTTCGTTTTAGCGTCTTGAGGAAGCTTGAACCTTTTGAACCCTGGTTTTAGCTTCTTGAGGAAGCTTGAACATTTTGAACCTTTGCCCTAGCTTCTCCGAGGAAGCTTGAACCTTTTGAACCCTGGTTTTAGCTTCTTGAGGAAGTTCAACTTTCTGAACCTTCGTTTTAGTTTCCTGAGGGAGCTTGAACCTTTTGAACCTTCGTTTTAGCTTCTTAAGGGAGCTTAAACCTTTTGAACCTTCGTTTTAGCTTCTTGAGGGAGCTTCAACCTTTTGAACCCTTGTTTTGGCTTCTTGAGGAAGCTTGAACCTTTTGAACCTTCGTTTTAGCTTCTTGAGGAAGCTTGAACCTTTTGAACCTTTGTTCTAGCTTCTCCAAGAAGCTTGAACCCTTTGCTCTAGCTTCTCCAAGAAGCTTGAAACTTTTGAACCTTTGCTCTAGCTTCTCTAAGAAGGTTGAACCTTTTGCTCTAGCTTCTCCAAGAAGCTTGAACCCTCTTGTTTCTCTATAAGAGAGGGCCTCCCTCTCCTTTAGAGAGCTTGAAAAAAGTTTGTCTAAGGAAAAGCACATATATCTCTCTATGTCTCTACATTCTAGGCATAGAGAGGGTGTTTGTTCTTGGCCTTTAACACCACCGGTGATTGCGCATGTTGTGCTCGTTCTGAGGTTACGGAGTTTCGGCTGAGAGCCTTACCTCCGGACCTCGGGACTCTTTTGTGCTTTGCCTCGATTTGCGAATCAGGTTCTGTTTTCTCTCCCCGAAGGGAGGGAGAGGTTTCGTAGACCATCTCTCAGTGGCTGTAGGTTACTTTTCGTGGTCGTAGACCACTGTTCCCGTTTGGAGACCATTTTCCGGTTTTCGGAGCCGTCGGTCGTGCGCCTCGGTTCGGGACCGCTTAACTTTCTCCGTTTGGCACGATTTTTGGACAGCTTGAACCTTTTGAACCTTCGTTTTAGCTTCTTGAGGAAGCTTGAACCTTTTGAACCCTTATTTTAGCTTCTTGAGGAAGTTAAACCTTCTGAACCTTCATTTTAGCTTCTTGAGGGTGCTTGAACCTT
>JAPPVO010007719.1:0-17359 GCA_030407325.1 Camellia japonica | reverse complement strand
TACGAGAATTAGGGTGCTATCAGCAACACCCCTATCCCATACCCGTATTGGTTTGACGCTCCGTCAAAGTACATCGTCCAAAACTCTTCTTCGACATGCAGAATGGCTTCGTCTAGGAATAAGTACTCAACTGCTTCATCCATTCAACTGGGTGATCGGCTAGGAACTCCGCTACCGCTCTCCCCTTTACTGACTTGCGAGTCACATACTTCAGATCGAATTCGAAAAGCAGAAGCAACCAAAGGGCTAGCCTACCCGTAAATGCTAGTTTCTCGAAGAGATATTTGATGGGATCTAATCTTGAAACCAACATTACAGAGTGAGCGAACAGGTAGTGCCGTAGCTTCCTAGTAGCCCATACCAAGGCCAAACAAGCCTTCTCGAGTGGAGTGTAGCGGGTCTTATAATCCAACATCTTCTTGCTCAGGTAGTAGATAGCTTTTTCCACTTTGTCCTCGAACTCCTCTGCGAGCATGCAGCCCATTGTAGTTTCAGTCACTGAAAGGTACAAAATCAACGGTTTCCCCAGCTCAGGTGGTGACAACACAGGTGGGTTCTGTAAGTATTGCTTGATCTATTCAAAAGCAGCTTGGCATCGGCCGTCCCATTAGAACTTCTTTCCTTTCTTCAGGAGACCAAAAAGTGGTTCAAAAGTCAAGGTTAATTTAGCAATAAACCGTCTTATGAATTGCACTTTGCCTAGAAAGCCTCGCACCTCCTTTTCAGTCCTTGGTGGTGGCATTTCTAAGATGGCCTTGATTTTGGAAGGGTCGACTTCGATACCTCTCTGTATAATCAAGAACCCCAGCATTTTCCCTGCTGTAACACCAAACGTACACTTCTGAGGGTTTAGCCGTAACCAAAATTCCCTGATCCTTTGGAAAAAATTTTGTAAGGCGGTGTAGTGGCCCTCTCTTTCTTTGGACTTGACAATCATGTCATCCACGTACACCTCAACCTCTTTGTGGATCATGTCATGCAATATCGTGGTCGCGGCCCGTTGATATGTAGCTCCAGCATTCTTCAACCCAAATGGCACCACCCTATAGCAATATGTCCCCCACGGGGTGGTTAAAGCGGTCTTCTCTCGGTCTTCGGGTGCCATCAATATCTGATTGTAGCCAGAAAAGCCATCCATGAATGAGAGCAACGCATGCCCTGCAGTGAAGTCCACTAATTCATCGATATGCGGCAAAGGAAAGTTGTCCTTCGGACTGGCTTTGTTCAAATCCCTGAAGTCCACACATACCCGAATTCTGCCGTCCTTCTTTGGCACCGGAACTATGTTGGCCAGCCAAGTTGGGTACTCAGATACCAGCAGGAACCCTGCGTCAATTTGCTTGGTGACCTCTTCTTTAATCTTGAGAGCGCAGTCCGGTGGATCCTTCTAAGTTTCTTTAATGGGTCAGGCCTCTGGGTCGAGAGGGATCCGGTGCTGTACAATCTCAGGATCGATTCCAGGCATGTCTTCATAGGACCACGCGAAAACATCTTTGAAATATTTTAATAAAAAGACTAAGCGCTCGTGCTCCTCCGAAGACAATGTGGACTCGATCTGGACCAACCGCGGGTCCTTCTCAGTACCAACATTAACTGTAGTGATTTCATCGACCAAGGGTTTAACAAATCTCTCATGCTCTTGATCAATTAATCGTTGCAAAACTGGAGGAATTTCTTCCTCGTCGTTTTCATCAAAATTTTGAAAGTCCTGATTAATATAATAAATCAAAGGCACAGAAAAGTACTCAGAAACCACAGCCATTCTATTCTCATTAATCACTTCCAAATGTCCGATTCCTCTGTTACAACAAACTCAAAAGAGAAAGAAAAAGACGACCTAGATAGGACTGTGGCATCCGAGTTGTCACCCCCAGGAATACCGGACTCAGATTCAGACGAGCTAGAACCTGATTCCGACTCCACAGGCTCGGTGGAATCAGATTCCAACTCACTACCTGATCCGGTGCTGCTTGATAAAAATCCCTCCTCGTACTGCCAGATGAGGGAGGGTGCGATGGATGCATCCAAAATGTTTGAAGGTGGGCTCGCAGCCGTTTCATTCCCGATCATGGACACTGAGAAGTTATCCCCCAAGCACTCATGTACGATCGGAGGATCTGAAAGTAGACAAGCCAGCGCTACCCCCATTTCAATCTCGGTGTTCTCAGAATCCACTTTCCCACACTGCTCAACTTCAGCTGATGGGTCTGTCTGCTCCTCGGCAACATCATCCCCGGATAACTGCAGGTCAAAGAAGATCTCAAACCCTGGCAAGCGATGCTTCTCTATGTTCAACCATGGCTTTGGAAAGTCGCAGAATGGAAAATCCTCCCCCTTTCGGATAAAGCGTCCGTTTAGGGTACCCTGGATGGGTCGGTGCATTAACTCATAAGGTTTCCCCGCCTGCTTTGCTCTGGCTCTCCCAGCCATCTCCTTGCCTTTCCTTACCCAGTCCTCTTTGGTGGGCAGATAACCCAAACCAAAGGTATGTGGGTTGTGCGGCACTTCGGCCGATACTGCAATACCCTTCCGGCCACTTCTTCCTAGCCCCATCCCAGGGATGTGCTGGAGTTTGTTCATGAGGTATACTGACTGGGCGCTAACATACAACCCTTCATCAACAGCTAAGATGTTCTGTACGACCCAGGCCTCGGCTAGGGTAAAACCCGATAGGAACACGTCCTCCGTGCCATGCTCGATTTCCAAAACCGATGTAGACACTTCTGGTGGCGGATGGATTGACGAATTCCCAAAAACTATAGCCACCGCCTTCCGTGAGGGTATTTCAACATCTGATGCAGGGTGGAAGAGACTGCCTTCACCTGGTGCAGCCACGGCCATCCCAAGAGTAGATTGAAGGTTGCGGGAACGTCCAAGACATGAAAGTCAATCTCGTGTTGTCGTGGACCAACCTAAGTCTGAATTTTCACAGTCCCCATCACCTCTCTGCTTGTGTTATCATATGCCCTTATCACCTAGGCTGTTGGCACAAAGTTCGCGGGCTTCAACCTTATTGCATATGCCATCCTTGATGGGCACACGCTAATAGCGGATCCCGTGTCGACAAGAACCACCGGTATCCATTTGTTTCTACACTCCACAGAGATGTAGACTGGTTTGTTATGATTCGCGCCCTCAGGTGGCAGTTCCTTGTCGGAAAAGGTCAACATCGGGGAAGCCCCTCCCGGAAAAACCAATCCGACCAGCTGTTCAAGCGTGGTGTCTATTGAGAGTTTGGCCTTGTCCATTGCTGATAGGACAGCTTGTCTATGAACACGTGAAGCCATAAGCAGTCCCCAGATGGAAATGTCTGCTTGTATCTTTTTCAACTGCTTCAGCACGGCCTCTTCTTCAAGTAGCTTCTCTTTCTGCTTCTCCGACTTCCTGTCCTTCCCGGACGCCTCTGGTTGATCTAGGTGCGGGGGCTTGAAATACCGCCTACTCCTAGTCATATGGTCAACTTCGCCAATATACCAGGTGTCATCCGGTTGATTGCTCCCCCAGTCCTCATCGGTGTGGGCGAGACATAGGTCATCGTCTTCCCACCACATTCCATCGACAGCTGACAGACACCTGTCCGGCTCCGTTACAACTATCCTTGTACCCACAGCACCTTCCGTCCATGTGCTCACAGCACACTCTGTTCTTGTGCACACAGCACGTTCAGTCCCCATTTTGGCCTTTCTGGCTCTCTCAAAATTCAATCCCTTCCCATTCAAGCTGCTTCAGTGCAGCCTGCTGTTCAACATCTCCTGTACTCAAAATACCCAAATCCCGAGCGAAATTCTTGGCACCGGCGCTCTCCGGTGATGCATTCTGATTCCCGGCCCTTCCGACCACAACTGGTGTCCTTGTCCCTGACGGGCCCTGTTTTGGCTGAGATTCTTCAACAATATCTGGTTGGTCATCAAGCCACCCTGTAGCCTCTACTGACCCATCAAAATCAAACCAGTTGACTGTCATATCTCCTGGATCTTGTTCGTTGAAAAACTGAAGGTTAGCAATGCCCCCTTCCAGAGCTACTAAGTCATCTAGCCTCTGATCAAATCCATCTTTCCGTACTACACAAATCTCTGCCCCCACTGGTAATTCCACATTCGGCCTAACCTGGCCTGTTGACATAGTGTAGCCACTCGAATTGTATACCTCCTCAGCAGAGCTCCCAAATTCCTCAGACCCTGAATCAACAGTCCCACTTTCCTCCGAAGTCATCCCTATTCTACCTTTGATAATCACCACCATTGGGTCAGGTTAGGTTCGAGAGATGTCCAACATGCACAAGTCAGTGCTGTCAGGAATGAACACCTCCGGCTTAGGTAGGTGAGAAGGGGTGATATATATGCTAGGGTCGTATGACACAACCCCAGTTTGGATTGAATTGATGCGTTTGGGAGGTGGAGCTTGGTTATGTGGTGGGAGAGGGTTGGTTGTGACATTGGGTTTCTCTATAGGCACAATCACCCTGTTATCAATGAGATCTTGAATCTCATGACGCAGTCTAAAGCAATGGTTGGTGTTGTGACCATGCTGTTGGTGAAAGGCGCAGTATTTAGCTGGGTTATGGGAGGGGGGAAGTGTTTCTGGCAATGGCCGCGGCTCCAGGGGCTTCAAATGCCCCTTCTTAATTAAAACCCCCAGAGCCTTAGATAGGGGCATGTATAGTGGAGTGAAGGTTATTTGGCCTCGGGGTAAGTACTTGGTTGTTTGTGAGTTACTTCCGGACGCGCCGGTGAATGGTGTAGCCGTAAGGGTTCTCGGGGGGGTGGTGGTTACCATGCTTACATCTAAAGCTCTGGCAACTGCAGCACTGTTTGTGCCTGCATTCGTACTGTGTTGAAAGTCCTCCTGGGCTGTTCTTCTCTATCATTGTCAATCAGACCCTGCTTCAAAGCGTCCTCGATCTGCACCCCAATCTTATGTAGATCTGCAAAAGTGGGGAGACGGAGGACGATCATCTTCTCCATGAGCTTGGGCTGGAGGTTGCGTACAACCATCCGTATTTGATCTTTGTCAATCGGCCTAATGGTCATCATCGAGGCCTTGGCCCTCCAGCGGGTCACAAAATTGGAGAAACTCTCCTTCGGCTCCTGCCTAGTCGTCTCGAGATCATGGGTTGTAATCTCGATCTGTGTATTGTAGAAGTATTGGGCTATGAAGGCCTCAGTCATCTCCTCACAGTTTCTCTTGATGGAATCTTCCAATTTTGCATACCAGATGGCCGCTACACCCAACAAGGTCCGGCCAAACAAAGAAAGCTTCTGCAATCTGGAGAGGCCCATCGACCTTAGTATATTTGAAAACAACCGTAAATGCACCATAGGATCCCCAGACCCGTCACAGCAGTCGATGTGCGGCATTTTAAACCGATCTGGCAGCGTTACGGCCGAGTCGGTGTATCCATCCTCAATATCCAGAATGGACTTTACACCCGAAGATTTCTTGAACAGCTTTTCAAGCTTGCTCACTTTCAATGCCATGGGCTCCACCTCAAACTCAAAGGGGGAATCTGGTAGGTTGATAGGTGTTTTGGATAGCTGGGGTAGGATCGGGGGCGGAGCCGGCCCGATTGGAATGTCCGTATCTCCCTGGACATTTAGTGTCTCCACGGGTATTGGAACTCTTGGTGGGGGAGGAACTTGGTGTGAAACAGATGCTCCGGCTTACTACTGTAACCTGGCGATCAATTCTGCCTGTTGGGCCATGACCTCGGCCTGTTGTTTGGCAAATTCTGCTTAATGGGTAGCGTCCTGCTGCATGCTTCTCATACTTTCTTGGAGTTGACGCATCATCTCCTCCATTCCTGCCATACTGCCCTGATCTAACTGAACTATCGATATATCTGTCTCCTCAGTAGACTCGGAAATCTCAACCTGACTACTCAAGGACCACTGATCTGGCAACCGTGGTACAAATACACTGTGCCTTATTGACCTCCGTCTAGCAACCGGGGGTAAAGAGTAGAACACTGGTTGTCCGTCTACCAGATCCTCAGATAGATGGAGTCTGCGACCTCTAGTCCAGAGTGCTTAGGGAATATCTGTTTGGTCAGAAGCAATTGTGCTAAACTACCTAGCAAAAAGATAAATAAAGCATAATAAGGAAATAAACAACCAAAAAAATGGACAGCATAACGGCTTAAATAAACACAACACACAGTTGGCATGACAACACATAGTTGGCGTTTGTAAGCTGAATATACTATTCTCAAATACTGATCATTGTTCCCAAATCACTGCCCTAAATCTGAATCTGATATCCGTGGATATAACCGATTCCCAAATACTGATACTGATGCCCACAGGCCTGATACCCAGACTTGCAAACTGATACATGCATTCTTGCAGAGACACAATCTAAAAGCACATAACAAGCAAGTGAGAGCCAAAACACCCCTATGTTGGGATAGGGTTTCCCTGTCCTACTTTGTTAGGAGCTAGGGTTTCACTATGCACATAGCAGTTTCAAACAACCTATAATCGGGTAAGCAACCTGTCCTAGTTTGGGATGGTCACTATGGATTCTAAATATGCACTAGGTTGAATGGTCAAAAAGGGTGCCCCGGTAAAAACCGGGTTTTGTGTTTCCATCGTGGCAGAGCCCATAACCGGTCAGCCTTATGGCACGCTTCTCAAAGTGAGCCTCTGGCAAACCGTTCAGGAATAGCAGACGGCAAACACTGTGTCCTAGGCACACCAATGCACATGCAATGCAAAGAAACACATAAGTGTAGTCAAAACAAGATATCATAAGTTCGAGTCAAGTTCTCTAACTCCCCAGCAGAGTCGCCAGAAACTGTAGACGCGCACCCCGAGAACTCTCCGGGCTCCGCGCTTGCGAGGGCACGAATCCCGTTTTGTTCTCTAGCTACTACAGTTCGGACTTAATGTCACGATTCTGAATCTAATCTCACAAAGTGCAATGTGAGACCGATAAATCACCAAAGAGTCCAAATCCGGCAAATCGTTTTGGAAAACTGATTTTTAGAAAGAAGTGCTAAACATGGACTGCTTTGCCAGATACAGAGTCGCCACCTAAATATTTTATTTTGGGAGAATTTAGGAAACCCTGACTCGTGCCTAAGGCCACGTGTCTGTCATCACCAAAGTTGCCTCAGCTCGGGAACTTGGGTACGAGAGGGGAAGGTCATGCAATGAGCACCCCCGTTCGCCCGATCAAAGATCGGCCTGTACTAAGCATGATATGTTGTTTTTGAAAACACATGTGTTCTTATTCCGGTTATTTAACCTAGAATTACTATGTGATGCGCACAGCATACAAGTATAGACTAGATCGCCTAAGTTGGAACAAAACATTGCATGTTCGTTTGTTTGAAAACGGTTTGAAGTTTGCTACTCTCAAGTAGGCTAAATCGCGGATTTCAATGAATTGTTCCAATTCAAGCAATCCAACCTTCACCTACAGGCATTCAAGCAGTTAATCACATAAGCAGTTAGCCTCATGGCAAGCATGCTTTCATGGCAATTAATAACACACATGCAGTATGCTAAAGCGTAAACACTCACAGTGTACTCCGAGCCAAAACAAAGAACTAGTTAGAAATCATGCATGATCCTACCTATGTCAAGAATGCCTAATGCAACACATACAAAATGCAATTAAGATAGGCTCGGCTATTCTAAAATGTCATGCGAAATGCAATTTGATACATGTATTCAAACAGAATTGAAATACAATGCAGTTAGTATGATGTGCCGAGCCCGGTGCATGCAAGACAGATGAATGGATGCAAACATACGAGCATAAGGATGCTGATTGAAACATGCCCTAAAACTAACCATCGTAAGCTAGTAAATAAAAGGAAGAAAAAAATGGGGGTTGGAAGACATGCATCATACACACACACACTTATTTACAACATTGCCCTCTCGGAGGAGGGTCCGAATGAATAATACAGAACCAACTAGCTAATCTAAGCTAATCTAATTAAACTAGTTATTACACAACAGAATGAATAACAAGCTACAGCTAATTATTACACAACTCTAACTAATTAACAAATCAGCTAAGTTAGCAATTAAATAAGCATATAAACTATATGATGTAGGCTGCCTCAGCTCTGCTTTGGATGACAAAGGATGCATGCATGCTCGAGTCACCTTGTTCAAAAATCCCTCGCGACGCCCCGATTTGTCTCTGTTTGCAGTTGATCTTAGAAACTTGCACCAAGCTCCAAAGAGATGAAACTCCACCTTGGGAATCTGTAGGGATGCTGCCGACCAGATGTTGGCCTTGGAGACCACCTGCCGACCACTTTTTGTGGTGAAAACCAGAAAAAGTGGTCGGCCAGCCACTTTATCTGGTCAGCCGACCAGGTTTTGCTGCTGGTTTCTGGTTTTCTGCAACAGAGGGCAAGAAAGGGGCATGGCAAAGTATTTGCAACATATGTATGCACGACCACCCTCCCTATCATTACATAAGCTTAAGGGAGTGTAGGTCTCGACCCTCGGGCCACCAATCACGCATCTCAATGCATGGTGGCCGAGGGGCCGAATTGCGCAACTCAATATGGAATGAATGCACATACAAACACCTAAAGCCTAAAACTCCGTCATGTATAGTCAAGAGTGTCGGCGACCAGGAATCGAGGTACGTTTCATCACTTCGAGTATGAAATGTCCCTCGTTTCCCATGTTTGGACTACCGCCTATTCCAAACACAATGCAACAAACATGGCATGCACAATGCGACTCAATCATACAACTTAATGCAACACAACTTGGACATGCGCAAGGGATGATCATGCAAACATGCAAACTAGCATACACGATGCTATGAACTATATGGCATGCACAACGCTCATGACACTAACATACACAATGCACGTGGTAACCAACATACATAATGCAATGAAAATGGCATGCACAAGTGCAATGATCAATCATGTAACAACATGGCATGCTCACGCTACGAACTACATGACATACTCAATGCGCAATGGACTTAAACTGAAATGAATAGGCCTCAGCCATGTCCAAATCAGAGGCCATGGATGATGAAATCAAGGCACCAAAACACACACAAACACCTATAATGCAATGGCCCAAGCCTAAGGCACAAAATACAACTCTCCAAGAGCATTGAAAAGGTGAAACATGGAGTACAATGGCATGTGTTCCAGCACTGAAATGGCATACAAAATGACTTCGAATCATGCAAACAACTCACGCAATGCATGTTGAAAGGCTCAAGTATCGAAAGCTAGTGAAGCATATTACACTAGAGGCATGCAAGGCGATGCTCAATTGACCAAACCAACCCTAAACAGACCCTATGCAGGCCAAAACAGTAGTAAAATGGGTTGGGATGATGGCTTTGAAAGGCATAAAAATAGGGCTCATGCAATGGCTCACAAATAGGGCATAAAAGCATAACTCTAAAGAGCACTTAAAAAGTGGAAAATATGGAAGTATAGCAGCCCTACATGCTCTGAAATAACATTCCCAATGATGCCAAGACATGCAAATATCTCAAGTTAAGCATGCAAGAGACCTCAAAACTCGAAGCTAGTCAAGGCTATTACACAACAAGCATGCATGGCAAGCATCATTCGACCGAGAGGCCTCAAAACAGAGCTAAGGCAGCCCAAAATATGAACAAAACTATGTTGGAGAAAAGCCAAAATGTGCTAGAATAAAGAGCCAAAACATTATGCGAACCAAGCTAGTAAACAAGATTTACACTACAAGCATATGGAGCATGTGAGAGGTTACCAAACCAGGCAAAAACAGAGCCATGACATGTCAAATTATGACCAAAAACCCACTGAAATGGAGCTAAAACATGCTAGATTGATATGCTACCTTGATGAGCCATAAATGGGAATACACTACACATATGAGAAGCATGTCAAGGGTGACCAAACCAACTATGGACAGAGTCTAGGAAGGCCCTAAAAGTCACCAAAAAGTGCCTGAACCAAGCCTTGAAAGTATGAAAATGCATGCTCCTTTGATAGGCCAAAAATGCAAGTAAACAAGACAAAAAGAGAGAGGGTCACCCCTCTCTGATTTAGGACCTCAAAACCACATGCCAACCACTTAAAATCCACTGGATTTCAGTGGCTAAAAGGCCAAGCAAGGATCAGCTCAAAGGCCCTAAGCCATGGCACAAAACAAGGCCAAAGAAGGCATGCAAGAGGGTAGGAGACCCTCAGCACCCAAGAGGCCTTAAACAAACATGCTAAGTGCTCAAAAATGAAGCTTTTTTTAGTTGAAAACAAAGCTCAAATAAGCATGCAAGTATGGCTAAGAGAGTGACCAAAACAAAGCTTAAAAGGGAGAAAAGAGGTTACCCTTGAAGCTCAGCAAAACCAGCAGATTTTCTGAACCAAAAACCAACTCTTGAGCCCTCTCAAGGCCCTCCAGCAACTCAGTAACAAGGTAAGAGTGTTTGTCTATGAGGTTTTGTGCACAAATGTGAAGCAAAACACCAATATAGAGTGAGAAAGAGAGGGATATATGCCTATGCCTTAAACAAAATTTCAGAACCTATGGAATGGAGAGGGAGAGCCTCTCTTATAGAGCAACAAAGTTAAAGCTTCCTCAAGAAGCTAAAACTTGGATGCAATCCCTCCATACACGTGTATGGAGGATACAGTCTGTGCCCTCCAGCTGGCACAGCTGGCATCCGTTCAGTCTGACAAAACAGGGGGAAAGCTGCCGACCAGAAAAGGTGGTCGGCCTGCTACCTTTAGTGGTCGACCGACCACCCAAAGTGGTCTCCCAGGTAAAAAAGTGGTCGGCAGGGGGAATTGGTGATCTCCACACTGAAAGCAAGCCAATTTTGGGGTGGGAAACCAGAAAATGTGGCCCACAGCCCAAGAAAACCAGTTTCCCGACCAGAAAATTGGCTGGCGTGGAGAAAAGTGGTCTCCAAGGATAAAAGCTGGTCTCCCACCCTTGTACCACTTCCCAAACAAGGAAAGTAAGGTTTTCACCCAAGACAAACCAAACGGATGCTAGATGAGGGTTCGAGAGGCAAGACGCACGGCCGGGAGCCCTGAAAACCAGCTGCCGAGCATTAAAAGTGGCGTATGACCACAAAAGTGGTCTCCCGGACCACAGTGTCCCTCTAGATAGAGGAAACAAGGTGTGTTCCAAAAATCGTGCCAAACGGAGAATGTTAAGCGGTCCTGAGCCGAAGCGCACGGCCGACGGCTCCAAAAACCAGAAACTAGTCTCCAAATGGAAACAGTAGCCTATGACCACGAAAAGTAGCCTATGACCACTGAGAGCTGGTCTACAAGACCTCTCCCTCCCTCCGGGAAGAGAAAACAAGACTTGATCCGCGAGCCGAGTCAAAGTACGAAAGGTCCCGAGGTCTAGAGGCGAGGCTCTCAGCCAAGAACTCCGAAACCTCAAAACGAGCACAACATGCGCAACCACGAGCGCTCAATCGATGATGTCTGAGTCATAAGGTCGGTAAAAAATGGGGTGTCTACACCTATGGGTGAAGGTTGGATTACTTGAATTGGAACAATTCATCGAATCCCGAATTTAGCCTACTTGCGAGTAGCAAACTTCAAATCATTTTTGAAACAAACATGCAATGTTTTGTTCCAAATTAGGCGATCTAGTCTATACTTGTGTGTTGTGCGCATCACATAGTAATTCTAGGTTAAATAACCGGAATAAGAGCACATGTGTTTTTAAAAACAAAATATCATGCTTAGTATAGGCCGATCGTTGATCGGGCGAGCAGGGGTGCTCATTGCATGACCTTCCCCTCTCTTACCCAAGTTCCCGAGCCGAGGCAACTTTGGTGATGACGGACACGTGGCCTTAGGCACGAGTCAGGGTTTTCTAAATTTCCCCCAAAATAAAATATTTAGGTGGCGACTCTGTATCTGGCAAAGCAGTCCATGTTCGGCACTTCTTTATTAAAATCAGTTTTCCAAAAACGATTTGCCAGATTTGGACTATTTGGTGATTTATCGGTCTTGCATTGCACTTTGCGAGATTAGATTCAGAACCGTGACATTGAGTCCGAACTATAGTAGCTAGAGAGCAAACGAATTTCGCGCCTTCGCGCGCGGAGCTCGGGAGTCCTCGGGCACGTCTACACTTGCATTCATGCCTTGCTTTGTACTGATGCTCAGGTCAATCTACTCATCCTTATCTTCTGGTAACTGATGCCCAAAGAATATCTCAAACCCCGGGTACCGTATCTTTGTTTGATGGTCGAACCAAGGCTCTAGAAATCCACAAAATGGGAAATCTTCCCCTTGGCAGACAAAGCGTCCGTTAGGGTTCCCGAATTGACTTGTGGACTAATTCATACTATTTCTCAGTCCTTTTTGCTTTAAGTGTCCCTCTCAACTCATTTCTTTTCCTTTTCCAGTCTTCGGCAGTAGGCTTTTACCCCAGCCCAAAAGCATAGGGGTTGTGACTCATCTCTCTGGCAACAGTACCTTCTTGCCTGCCACTTCTGCCCAATCCCAATCCAAGAATATGCCCTTGCTTGTTCATCATATAGATAGACTAGGCGCTCACGTAATTCCCATCATCTTCTACCATGATAGATTGAACCAGCTGGGCCTCCACTAACGAGAAACCGAAGAGGAACACATCCTCTTGCCTATGTATTATTTCCAGCAAAGGCATGGTAGTTCCTTGGGGAGGGTGGATCGCAGAATTGCCGTACACATTAGCAATCGCACCTTTAAAGGGGTATTTCACCAGCTAGTGGACCATTGATGACACTATCTTCATCTGATGCAGCCAAGGCCTTTCCAGGAGTAGATTAAAAGTTGTTGGTACGTCCATAACATGGAATTCCACCTCATGCTCAGACAGGCCAATTAGAATTTGGCTCTTGAAAGTTCCCATGACGTCTTGGCTAGTGTTGTCATAGGCTTGAACAGCTTGAGTTGTGGGTGCGAGTCAGTTGGTTTCAAACCTATGGCGTAGGCAATCCTTGCTGGATATACATTAATTGCTGAGCCGGTATCCACTAGTACCATCAAGATCTATTTCTTTCAACTCTCTAGAGTCACGTACAAGGGTTGATTGTGATTAGTACCCTCAGGTGGCAACTCTTTGTCCGTAAAGAATAGCACTAGACAAATATCCCCCGATGTAACCAAGGACACCAGTTGGTCGATGGTGGTGTCGATAGGTAGCTTTGTTTTGTTCATTGCCTCTAGCAGGGCCTGCATATGCTCCCGGGAAGCCATCAGTAGCCCCCAAATTGATATGTCTGCCTGGATCTTTTTAAGTTTCTTTAAGGCTAGGTCTTCCTCAACGTCCTACTCTTTCGATTTCTCAACCTCTTTTCTAGAGGACTCTGGCTGATCTAATGCCGAGGGTTTGAAATATCGACCACTTCGGATCATGTGGTTGATCTCGTCTGTATACCATGTGTCATCAGAGGTATCAGCTTCCACCCTTCGTCAGTATACGCAAGATTCAGATCACTGTCGTCCCACCATTCTCTCGCTGTCATGGCTAGGCCATCATTAGGCTCCACCCGGATCATGTTCACATCGCTATCCCCATTGGCATACCACTCCTTTGTGGCTGATTCAATCTCTACCTTCTAATACTGTATGAGTTTCTTTGGCATCCATCCCTTGTCACCAGACTTCTATATGGCTTCTCTATGATTTGGACATCGTTCACTACTGTCTCGGTCTTTCTTTTCTTTTCCCCTTTCCCTTTCTAGGGCTATCTTCCACTGGATTTCTTCTATTCTTTCTCATTGGAAATGTTCCAACTCTCATTCCTTCTTAGTTATAAGCATGGCCTCAGTCATGGCACAACCTCAATATTGCTGCTATCCAACGTCCTCTCTTTTACAATCTTTTTGTCTGCTCCTCCATATATGATTTCTCTTCACTCAACCACCCATTGCTGGTTCGGGCTGGCTTGGATCCCACCACCCAATCTGTATACTTCCCACATCCTCTTCTTCAAAAAAGTAGAGGTTCTCCAGATTTTCCTCCAGCTCTGCCATGTCCTCTTCTAATTCTGCCAAGTCATTAAGGCCTTGTTCAAGCCAAACATTCTGATTTTGCCCTGCTCATCTTCCCCAATGGCGTTGATACTGAGTAAGCGGTGTAGTATGACTACAGGCTTTGGTTGGTCAGTAGCCACAATGTACAAGCTGGGGTCATACTCTTCTGTGATTGAGGCCCCCTTTTCTATGACTTGGGTATCAGACAACCCTTTCTCTGGTGCATTCTTCTTCTCCTCCGCCTCCGCCACCACAAGCACTGGTTGGGTTTTGGGTGTTATGTCCATCATGCACATGTCCGTGCTTTTCGGAATAACCACCTCTAGCTTAGGTAGATGAAATGGGGTTATATATGGGTTGGGGTTAATGGTGGGTGGTAGTGTATAGATTAGGTTAATGTTTCTGGATGGTGGGACTCAGTTGTGGGTGTGAAGTGGGTTGGTGGTTACATTGGGTTTTGTGGGTGGAATTGAGGGTGAAGTGATAATTTTATTATCAATGAGATCCTAGATCTCATGACGTAGGCAATAGCAATGATCGGTGGGATGACCGTGCTATTGATAAAAGATGTAGTACTGGGTGGGGTCGTGTCTAGATGGTAGTGGGTCAGGGAGAGGTCGAGGATCAAGGGATTTGAGATGCCCCTTTTCCATTAGCAGTTTCAGAGCATGGGCTAGGCTCATATGGAGGGGGGTTAAAGGGTCTTTGGTTTTGGCTTGGGCCGATGGGTTGTGAAGTTATAGCGACGAAGAGATCGGCCATTTTGGCCGCCGTGATGACAGTACTGACATCTGCAGGCCGAGGAATAGTGCTACTGCTTGCATTGGTATTCCTGGTGAACGGCCTTCTTGCAGGTTCACTGGTTCTATAGATGATGCTTTTCTTGAATGCACTTTGAATATGGACCCCAACTCGTGTAGAGAAGCAAATGTTGACAATGGTGCCACTATCATTTTTTATAACATATCCGGCTTGAGATTCTAAACCACTAACCGGACTTGCTCCCTTTCGGATGGCCTATTCATCATTCTGGCAGCTTTTGCCCTCCATCTGGCAACAAAGGCGATAAAAGGTTCCTTGGGGTTCTGGGTAGTTGCTTCTAGCCAACTGATGGTTACTTTTTTCTGGGTGTTGTATGAGTATTGGTTAACAAACCCCTCAGACAACTCTTCCCAATTCCTTTTCATAGAATCCTCCAGCTTGGCGTACTAAATAGCTGCCATGTTCGACAAAGTTCTGCCAAACAAGGATAATTTCTAAGCTCGAGACAAGCCCGTTGGCCTTCGAACATCCAAAACAGGAAAACGTGAACAATCGGGTCCCCAGTCCCATCAACTTTATCAATATGAGGCATTTTGAATTTCTCCGGCAATCTGACTGAGGCTTCGGTATAGTCGTCTTCAATAGCTGAAATGGAATTGAAGCCTTAGGATTTTTTAAGCGCTTTCTCTTGCCTAGCAATTTTGATCATGACCGGATCCATATCATTGATGTCAAAGAGAAGGAGTCCCCTAAAGGGCTATGCCAGAGGCTTGTAAGCTGGAGCCTGTGCAAACATCTCTTGAGGATCTGGGAGCTGCGGATTTTCAACAAGTGAAGGTGGATCAGGATTCGGCTGGGGTAGCTGGGACTAGATGGATAGTGGATGCGGATGCCCCAGATAAGAGTCACATGTCAGCAATAGTTTCATCCTGAGCCGCTATCCTTTGGTTTTGGGGTATCCATAGTCCTCTGAAACGATGCCCTCATAGCAGCAACTTCTTCTGCACTCTATGACATTGCTGGTCGAGGTGAATTAGGTACTGGTGAGCTGAATAGGTAGGAAGGAATAGGTGTTTATTGAGTGCTCTGTGCTAGTGCTGATAACTATCTGTCCCTTCTTCGTTGAGCAACCAATGGAAGAGAGACTAACACTGGTTGACCACCAACAAGGTCTCAAGTTTTGCAAAGTCTGCCAAAACGAGTCCACACAACTTGGGGGATATCGGATCTGTTTGAAGCTATGATTGTAAACTACCTAGCAAAACAAAGAAAAGAAATACAACAATCAAAATCGGACAGCACTTTGGCCCAATTTTGCAACAAATATAATCACTGCTGGAACACCATATTTCTCACTGAACTCTACCCCCAAAACTGATATCAACTTGTACCACTAATATGAACATTCTTGTACAGTTTCACTGTAAAAGCACATACCAGGTAAAGGAGAGCCAAAACACCCCTATAGGGGGTAGGGTTACCCTGGCCTAGATTTTGACATGATCTAGGCGTTCACTATTTCAAGCAAGTGGTTTCGCAACATCCTGTATATGGGTAGCATCCTATCCTAATTTGGAACAGTCACTATGGCTTTACTATATACAGCTAGGCCAAATGGTCAAAAGGGGTACCTCGGCAAGATTACCAAAGATACCTCTCACATCTAACACCGAGAAGTGAAAGGAGGATCAAACGGTACAGCGGTAATCCAGATCCAAGGATTGTGTTTCCAACATGGTAGAGCCTATAACAAGTTAGTCTTTTAGCAAGCTTTTAGGCAAGCCTCCAGCAAACCGTCCAGGAATAGCAGATGGAAAACACAGTGACTAAAAGTAACCATGCAAATGCAATGCAAAGAACATATAAGTGTAGATAAAAGTTCACATCATGAAGTTCGAGTCAAGGTCTCTAAATTCCCCAACAGAATCGCCAGAAACTGTAGCTTGCTTTTTGTGCTCCTTTCAGATACGATTAGCCCTACACTTTGGACTCCCGTGGTTTTGAATCTGATTTCACAAGTGCAATGTGAAATTGATAAACACAAATAAGTCCAAATTCGAAAAATCTTTTGGAAAATTGATTTTGAAAAAATGTTTAAAAAATAGACCGCTTTGCCAGATTACAGAGTTGCCACCTAAATATTTTTGAAAAATTTAGGAAACCCACGACTCGTGCCAAAGGCCACTTATCCGTCATCACCAAAGTGTCTCGACTTAGGAACTTAGGTACGAAAGGGAAAGCATATGAATTGAGCACCCCACTTACCCGATCGAAGATCGGCCTCTACTAATCATGATGTGATTTTTATATACATTATATGCTCTTGTTCTGGTTATTATGCTATCATCACTACGTCATGTCAAACAAATATAGACTAATTCAAAAAAGTTGGAATGCTTTGATTTCATGTTTGTTTTGAAAAGTGTTTTAAATATGCACCACTTTAAAAAAGTGATCTCATACGTACAATAATCAAAATCAACTAACTTAAACGAAAAAACCTTCATCCACAGGCATTCAAGAGATATATCAATTAAGCACTTAGCCTCATGCAATAATCAAAATCAACATGCTTGAGCTGGCAACAATCACAAGCATGCAATATGCTAAAGCAAAAATGCTC
>JAPPVO010007718.1:0-29481 GCA_030407325.1 Camellia japonica | reverse complement strand
TTACGCATCGCACTATTTTGGGCAGTTTACAGTCGCGTTATTTTGCGCGTCGCCCTATTTTGCTCATGGCACTGTTTTGTGCAGTTTATCACTCGCGCTATTTTGCGCATCGCACTGTTTTGTGCAGTTTACACTCGCGTTATTTTGCGCGTCGTCCTATTTTGCGCATCGCACTGTTTTGTGCAGTTTATCACTCGCGCCATTTTGCGCATCGCACTGTTTTTTGCAGTTTATCACTCACGCTATTTTGCGCATCGCACAGTTTTGTGCTGTTAATCCCTTCCGCTATTTTGCGCATCGCGCTGTTTTGTGCAGTTTATCACTCACGCCATTTTGCGCGTCGTCCTGTTTTGCGCATCGCGCTGTTTTGTGCAGTTTATCACTGCGCCATTTTGCGCATCGCACTGTTTTGTGCGGTTTATCACTCGCGCTATTTTTGCGCCTCGCGCTGTTTTGTGCCGTTTATCACTAGCGCTATTTTGCGCATCGCGCTGTTTTGTGCAGTTTACACTCGCGTTATTTTGCGCGTCGGCCTGTTTTGCGCATCGCGCTGTTTTGCGCAGTTTATCACTCGCGCCATTTTGCGCATCGCACTGTTTTGTGCAGTTTATCACTCGCGCTATTTTGCGCATCGCACTGTTTTGTACAGTTTACACTCGCGTTATTTTGCGCGTCGTCCTATTTTGCGCATCGCACTGTTTTGTGCAGTTTATCACTCGTGCTATTTTGCGCATCGCACTGTTTTGTGCAGTTTACGCATGCGTTATTTTTCGCGACGTCCTGTTTTGCGCATCGCGCTGTTTTGTGCAGTTTATCACCCGCGCCATTTTGCGCATCGCACAGTTTTGTGCAGTTTATCACTCGCGCTATTTTGCGCATCGCACTGTTTTGTGCAGTTTACACTCGCGTTATTTTGCGCGTCGTCCTATTTTGCGCATCGCATTGTCTTGTGCAGTTTATCACTCGCACTATTTTGCGCATCGCACAGTTTTGTGCAGCTTATCACTCGGGCTATTTTGCGCATCGCACTGTTTTGTGCAGTTTACACTCGCGTTATTTTGCGCATCGCACTGTTTTGTGCAGTTTATCACTCGCGCCATTTTGCGCATCGCACAGTTTTGTGCAGTTTATCACTCGCGCCATTTTGCGCATCGCACTGTTTTGTGCAGTTTACACTCGCGTTATTTTGCGCATCGTCCTATTTTGCGCAACGTACTATTTTGTGCAGTTTATCACTAGCGCTGTTTTGCGCATCGCACTTTTTGTGCAGTTTAAACTCGCGTTATTTTGCGCATCGCGCTCTTTTGTGCAGTTTATCACTTGCGCCATTTTGTGGGTCGCCCTGTTTTGTGCAGTTTATCACTCGCGGTATTTTGCGCATTGCACTGTTTTGTACAGTTTACACTCGCGTTATTTTCCGCGACGTCGTATTTTGCGCATCGCACTGTTTTGTGCAGTTTATCACTCGCGCTATTTTGCGCATCACACTGTTTTGTGCAGTTTACACTCGCGTTATTTTGCGCGTCGTCCTATTTTGCGCATCGCGCTATTTTGTGCAGTTTATCCCCCGCGCCATTTTGCGCATCGCACTATTTTGTGAAGTTTATCAGTCGCGCTATTTTGCGCATCGCACTGTTTTGTGCAGTTTACACTCGCATTATTTTGCGCATCGTCGTATTTTGCGCAACGCACTATTTTGTGCAGTTTTTCACTAGCGCTATTTTGCGCATCGCATTTTTTTGTGCAGTTTAAACTCGCGTTATTTTGCGCATCGCGCTCTTTTGTGCAGTTTATCAATTGCGCCATTTTGCGCATCGCACTGTTTTGTGCAGTTTATCACTCGCGCTATTTTGCGCATCACACTGTTTTGTGCAGTTTACACTGGCGTTATTTTGCGCGTCGTCCTATTTTGCGCATCGCACTGTCTTGTGCAGTTTATCACTCGCGCTATTTTGCGCATGGCACTGTTTTGTGCAGTTTACACTCGCGTTATTTTGCGCATCGCACTGTTTTGTGCAGTTTATCACTCGCGCCATTTTGCGCATCGCACTGTTTTGTGCAGTTTATCACTCGCGCTATTTTGCGCATCGCACTGTTTTGTATAGTTTACACTCGCGTTATTTTGCGCGTCGTCCTATTTTGCGCATCGCACTGTTTTGTGCAGTTTATCACTCGTGCTATTTTGCGCATCGCACTGTTTTGTGCAGTTTACACTCGCGTTATTTTTCGCGTCGTCCTGTTTTGCGCATCGCGCTGTTTTGTGCAGTTTATCACCCGCGCCATTTTGCGCATCGCACAGTTTTGTGCAGTTTATCACTCGCGCTATTTTGCGCATCGCACTGTTTTGTGCAGTTTACACTCGCGTTATTTTGCGCGTCGTCCTGTTTTGCGCATCGCACTGTTTTGTGCAGTTTATCACTCGCGCTATTTTGCGCATCGCACAGTTTTGTGCAGTTTATCACTCGCGCTATTTTGCGCATCGCACTGTTTTGTGCAGTTTACACTCGCGTTATTTTGCGCATCGCACTGTTTTGTGCAGTTTATCACTCGCGCCATTTTGCGCATCGCACTGTTTTGTGCAGTTTATCACTCGCGCTAATTTTGCGCATCGCACTGTTTTGTGCAGTTTACACTCGCGTTATTTTGCGCATCGTCCTATTTTGCGCAACGTACTATTTTGTGCAGTTTATCACTAGCGCTGTTTTGCGCATCGCACTTTTTGTGCAGTTTAAACTCGCGTTATTTTGCGCATCGCGCTCTTTTGTGCAGTTTATCACTTGCGCCATTTTGTGGGTCGCCCTGTTTTGTGCAGTTACACTCGCGTTATTTTGCGCATCGCACTGTTTTGTACAGTTTACACTCGCGTTATTTTCCGCGTCGTCGTATTTTGCGCATCGCGCTGTTTTGTGCAGTTTATCACTCGCGCCATTTTGCGCATCACACTGTTTTGTGCAGTTTACCACTCGCGCTATTTTGCGCATCGCGCTCTTTTGTGCAGTTTACACTCGCGTTATTTTGCGCATCGCGCTATTTTGTGCAGTTTATCACCCGCGCCATTTTGCGCATCGCACTGTTTTGTGAAGTTTATCACTCGCGCTATTTTGCGCATCGCACTGTTTTGTGCAGTTTACATTCGCGTTATTTTGCGCATCGTTGTATTTTGCGCAACGCACTATTTTGTGCAGTTTTTCACTAGCGCTATTTTGCGCATCGCATTTTTTTGTGCAGTTTAAACTCGCGTTATTTTGCGCATCGCGCTGTTTTGTGCAGTTTATCACCCGCGCCATTTTGCGCATCGCACTATTTTGTGCAGTTTATCACTCGCGCTATTTTACGCATCGCACTATTTTGTGCAGTTTACACTGGCGTTATTTTGCGCGTCGTCCTATTTTGCGCATCGCACTGTCTTGTGCAGTTTATCACTCGCGCTATTTTGCGTATGGCACTGTTTTGTGGAGTTTACGCTCGCATTATTTTGCGCATCGCACTGTTTTGTGCAGTTTATCACTCGCGCCATTTTGCGCATCGCACTGTTTTGTGCAGTTTATCACTCCACGCTATTTTGCGCATCGCGCTGTTTTGTGCAGTTTATCACTTGCGCCATTTTGCGCATCGCACTGTTTTGTGCAGTTTATCACTCGCGCTATTTTGCGCATCGCACTGTTTTGTGCAGTTTACACTCGCGTTATTTTGCGTGTCGTCCTATTTTGCGCATCGCAATGTTTTGTGCAGTTTATCACTCGCGTTATTTTGCGCGACGTCCTGTTTTGCTCATCGCGCTATTTTGTGCAGTTTACCACTCGCGCCATTTTGCGCATCGCACTGTTTTGTGCAGTTTATCACTCGCACTATTTTGCGCATCGCACAGTTTTGTGCAGTTTATCACTCGCGCTATTTTGCGCGTCGCACTGTTTTGTGCAGTTTACACTCGCGTTATTTTGCGCTTCGCACTGTTTTGTGCAGTTTATCACTCGCGCTATTTTGCGCATCGCACTGTTTTGTGCAGTTTATCCCTCCCGCTATTTTGCGCATCGCACTGTTTTGTGCAGTTTACACTCGCGTTATTTTGCGCGTCGTCCTGTTTTGCGCATCGCGCTGTTTTGTGCAGTTTATCACTCTCGGCATTTTGCGCATCGCACTGTTTTGTGCGGTTTATCACTTGCGCTATTTTTGCGCCTCGCGCTGTTTTGTACAGTTTATCACTCGCGCTATTTTGCGCATCGCACTGTTTTGTGCAGTTTACACTCGCGTTATTTTGCGCGTCGTCCGATTTTGCGCGTGGCACTGTCTTGTGCAGTTTATCACTCGCGCTATTTTGCGCATCGCACAATTTTTTGCAGTTTATCACTCGGGCTATTTTGCGCATCGCACTGTTTTGTGCAGTTTACACTTTCGTTATTTTGCGCATCGCACTGTTTTGTGCAGTTTATCACTCGCGCCATTTTGCGCATCGCACTGTTTTGTGCAGTTTATCACTCGCGCCATTTTGCGCATCGCACTGTTTTGTGCAGTTTATCACTCGCGCTATTTTGCGCATCGCACTGTTTTGTGCAGTTTACACTCGCGTTATTTTGCGCATCGTCCTATTTTGCGCAACGTACTATTTTGTGCAGTTTATCACTAGCGCTGTTTTGCGCATCGCACTTTTTTGTGCAGTTTAAACTCGCGTTATTTTGCGCATCGCGCTCTTTTGTGCAGTTTATCACTTGCGCCATTTTGCGCGTCGCCCTGTTTTGTGCAGTTTATCACTCGCGGTATTTTGCGCATCGCACTGTTTTGTACAGTTTACACTCGCGTTATTTTCCGCGTCGTCGTATTTTGCGCATCGCACTGTTTTGTGCAGTTTATCACTCGCGCTATTTTGCGCATCACACTGTTTTGTGCAGTTTACACTCGCGTTATTTTGCGCGTCGTCCTATTTTGCGCATCGCACTGTTTTGTGCAGTTTATCACTCGCGCTATTTTGCGCATCGCGCTGTTTTGTGCAGTTTATCACTCGCGCCATTTTGCGCATCGCACTGTTTTGTGCAGTTTATCACTCGCGCTATTTTGCGTATCGCACTGTTTTGTGCAGTTTACACTGGCGTTATTTTGCGCGTCGTCCTATTTTGCGCATCGCACTGTTTTGTGCAGTTTATCACTCGCGTTATTTTGCGCGTCGTCCTATTTTGCGCATCGCACTGTTTTCTGCAGTTTACACTCGCGTTATTTTGCGCGTCGTCCTGTTTTGCTCATCGCGCTATTTTGTGCAGTTTATCACTCGCGCCATTTTGCGCATCGCACTGTTTTGTGCAGTTTATCACTCGCACTATTTTGCGCATCGCACTGTTTTGTGCAGTTTATCACTCGCGCTATTTTGCGCATCGCACTATTTTGTGCAGTTTATCACTCGCGTTATTTTGCGCATCGCGCTGTTTTGTGCAGTTTATCACTCGCGCTATTTTGCGCATCGCACTGTTTTGTGCAGTTTACACTCACGTTATTTTGCGCGTCGTCCTATTTTGCGCATCGCACTGTTTTGTGCAGTTTATCACTCGCGCTATTTTGCGCATCGCACTGTTTTGTACAGTTTACACTCGCGTTATTTTGCGCGTCGTCCTATTTTGCGCATCGCACTGTCTTGTGCAGTTTATCACTCGCGCTATTTTGCGCATCGCACAGTTTTGTGCAGTTTATCACTCGGGCTATTTTGCGCATCGCACTGTTTTGTGCAGTTTACACTTGCGTTATTTTCCGCATCGCACTGTTTTGTGCAGTTTATCACTCGCGCCATTTTGCGCATCGCACTGTTTTGTGCAGTTTATCACTCGCGCCATTTTGCGCATCGCACTGTTTTGTGCAGTTTATCACTCGCGCTATTTTGGGCATCGCACTGTTTTGTGCAGTTTATCACTCGCGCTATTTTGCGCATCGCACTGTTTTGTGCAGTTTACACTCGCGTTATTTTGCGCATCGTCCTATTTTGCGCAACGCACTATTTTGTGCAGTTTATCACTAGCGCTGTTTTGCGCATCGCACTTTTTTGTGCAGTTTAAACTCGCGTTATTTTGCGCATCGCGCTCTTTTGTGCAGTTTATCACTTGCGCCATTTTGCGCATCGCCCTGTTTTGTGCAGTTTATCACTCGCGGTATTTTGCGCATCGCACTGTTTTGTACAATTTACACTCGCGTTATTTTCCGCGTCGTCGTATTTTGCGCATCGCACTGTTTTGTGCAGTTTATCACTCGCGCTATTTTGCGCATCACACTGTTTTGTGCAGTTTACACTCGCGTTATTTTGCGCGTCGTCCTATTTTGCGCATCGCACTGTTTTGTGCAGTTTATCACTCGCGCTATTTTGCGCATCGCACTGTTTTGTGCAGTTTACACTCGCGTTATTTTTCGCGTCGTCCTATTTTGCGCATCGCGCTGTTTTGTGCAGTTTATCACCCGCGCCATTTTGCGCATCGCACTGTTTTGTGCAGTTTATCACTCGCGCTATTTTGCGCATCGCACTGTTTTGTGCAGTTTACACTCGCGTTATTTTGCGCGTGTAGACACCCCATTTTTGACCGCCCCTCAAGACTAGGGCATTACTGATGGTTTGCTCGGTGTTGAGAGATGTGCAGGGCACAGGTTCAGTTTCTTCGACAAAGAAAGAGGCAAACCCTTCAAAACACTTTGTTTAGGGGTTTGGAGTTGAAGAAAAGAGGAGAGGAGGGGAGAAAATAGGTTTGAGAAGAAGTTCGCCACGAATCCGGGTAGAAGAAAGTCAAGCGGCTCTCGCTGAATCAGGCTTATTCAATTGCATACTTGGAATTTAGCTATGAAGCCACTACCATTGGAAAGAAGACTTCCGGGGCTTCATTTTTGGTTCAAGAATCTCCTAGAGCCAAGTCCGGGTGGAGGAGATATGATGGGTTGAAGCTGGGCATCATCCCGGTTGGATCGAGTCTGCGCGGCTTCACGGAAAAGGGCATAACTTTTTACACAGAAGGAATTTTGATGCAAGGTTTGCGCCATTGGAAAGCTAACTTCCGGGGCTTCAATTTGCATACCCACCGGCCATTTTTTGACCTAGGAATCACCTATCGGCACTCTATTTAGCCGACCGGCAGAAAATAGTGCCGACCGGTACTTTATTTTGGCCGATGATCAAATTTTCTGGCCGACCTGACCCCTTTGCACCCTCCAAGCCTGGTGCATACCAGCTGTACCAGCTGGGATGCACAGAACCAGATCCACGTGCATCCATGTGCCTATTTTGCACCCTTGACCACCTTTTGGCCCTTATTTTGCACCCTTTGCTCAAGGCTTCTTGAGGAAGCCTTGACCCCTTGTCTTGGCTTCCTCAAGAAGCCTACCAGCTGTCCAAGCTTCTTTGATAAGCCAAGACCCTCTTGCACCTCTTGAACCTCCCTCTTTTGCTTAGCCATTAAGTCTTCTTTGCCTATATAAGCACCATTCCTTCTCCTTTGTCTAGGGTTGGAGATTCTTAAGCAAAAAACCAGAGGATATACATATATTCTGATACAGATACATATATCCCACCTCCTTCTCTATATCTATCCTATCCAAGCTTCCAAACACCTTGGTTCTTGTATCATTTGCTCTACAACACCTAGCACAACACCTCCATCTTCCATTCCAGCATTTGGGAGGTCATTTGCAGAGGTTAGGAGCTCAGAAACTTGGACCAAGGGGTGCTGGTTTGTTGGTCTACAAGGGTAAGCACACTTTTCCCCAAAACTAGCATTTTGTTGGTTCATATCTAAGCCATAGTTGCATGTATTTTTGAGCTTCGATGTAAACTACAAAGAGGCTTTTTTTGAGCCCTTCTTCAACATTGAAGAAGGGCTCAACCTTGTTTGGGACCCCCATGTATGACTTGCTTCAATACCCTCTTGGGTCCTTATTTTGTTGCATGTTTCTTTAGCCTACCATGCTTCCATTTTTGGGCCTTCGACAGGCCTGAAAAGTGGCTTATTTTTCCCCCCTCTACATGTCTCATGAAGGGTATTTGGCTGTTTGATGGCAGCATCTAGCACCTATCTCTTTACCCCCTTGTATGCCATGATTCTTGCATAGTATATTTGGCTGGCGTATAATCTGTTTTTGAGCATGTAATAAACTGTAAGTAGGCTTATTTTGAGCCCTTCTTCAACATTGAAGAAGGGATCAACCCTGTTTGGGACCCCTATCTTGCACTTGTTTCATAATCTCTTCTATTTACCGTAATTTTGCATGCTTTGTTAGCCTATCTTGCTTCTATTTTTGTGGCTGGTCATAAACTGGAAATGTGCTTGTTTTGCCATGTATAAGGTCTGTCCTAGGTTGTTTGGGTCAATCTTGGCATGCTTTGTATAGCCCCTTTGCATTGTAGCTTGTATGCTTCAAGTAGGTGCATGTGTAGGATGCATTGCCTCCATGATTTCAAGGGTTTGGAACCCTCTTACATGCTATTTCAGACCCTAATCCATGCTCACATGTTCATTTTTGTCATCTCTTTCATGCTTTAAGGGTGTGTCCTTTTATGCATTCAAGGGTGCCTTGTGCATGCTTGTGTGTTTAGAGCTTTTAGGATGCCGTGAGTGTGAGTTTTAGGTGTATTTTCACATGCTGAAAACCTGTTTTTGGTTGCTCGAGTCTTGCCATGATTGGTCTTGTCAAGTGTGGTTCAAAGCCTCATTACCTTGCTTCAAGCACTCGGGCTATTTGCATGCTTTGTTTGGTCTTGTTTAGCTTGGTTTGGCACCATGTTTTGCATGATTTCAGAGCTTTTCATGTATGCTAATAGTCCATGTTTGTGCCTCTTAGATGTGTTTAAGAGTTGCTTAATTATGCTTAAGTGTTGGTGCCTTAACTTATACATGTGTGCATGTGTGTTTGGCCCTCTTGACTTAGCATTTTGGCCACTGATTTTAGGACTATTTGAGTTGCCTAATTCATGTATAAGACCATCCTTCCATTGATTCGCATGCTTGTCTTGTATGCTTACTTGCATGATTGCATTGTATTGCCATATTGCATACTAGTTGACATGTTTAGGACTTCATTGCATCGACATGCATGCTAAGCCTCTTGACCAAGTCATGATAGAGGTTTGAGCACCCTTGTTTGCTTGTTTGCATTGCATGCATTTGAAATCAAAGTTGCATTCTTGGTTCTTAGGGCCATCATGCATGGAAATGCGCGATTGGTGGTCCGGGAATCGAGGCACATGCCCCTTTGAGTCAATAACATGATAAGGGGTGTGTATAGTGCATAAATATCTTGAATCACATTGCCATGCATGTTGTTGTCCTCTGCTGCTGTGGGTTGCAGGTTCTGCAGGTGTTAAGTGCCGGCCGGCACTATTTAGTGCCCACCGGCAGTCAATTGCCAGCCGATAACTTCATCTAGTGCCGGTGGCCTCCTTCTTCAGCCGGTGGTGCTCTACCCCAGCCGGTGGTACTCCCCAGTGCCCTGAGAGGCACTCCTGGGACTCTGGCAATTTTCAGAGGAGGATAGCAGGGGAAACAGAGGCAATCCGTGCATGGCAATGCGATTCCGAGCCAATTCCGAGCGCGCGCTGCATTTGAGCCCTCTTCCCGAGGCGTTTACTGCTTTAATTAACTTAGTTAATTTGTTAATTAATTTAGTTAAATTGTAATAATTAATTAGCTTGCGTAGTTAATTAATTTGTATTATTCTTTTGGTCCCTCCGAGCGAGGGTAAATTTGTAATAAGTGTGTGTGAGTGGGTGCATGTCTTCCAACCCCCATTTCTTTCTACCCTTTTATTTACCTGCTTATGATGGTAGATTAAGGCACATCTAAATTAGCATACCTTATGCAATGCATGCGTGCATTCATGCATTTGTTTACATACATCGGGCTCGGTACATCATACAAACTGCATCGTACTTTCAATTCCAAATTGAATACGTGATAGTTGTTGCATTTCATGTGCCATGCTTAGGAGAGCCGAGCCTGTCTAGATTACATTCCGTATGCGATGCATT
Source organism: Camellia japonica (assembly GCA_030407325.1). Taxonomy (NCBI): domain Eukaryota; kingdom Viridiplantae; phylum Streptophyta; class Magnoliopsida; order Ericales; family Theaceae; genus Camellia; species Camellia japonica. The sequence continues at coordinate 19,499 of JAPPVO010007718.1, read as the reverse complement.
AGTCACTTAACATAAACTAGGTCATGCATGTTTTGCTAACTGGTTTCTTGTTTTGGCGCAGAGTACGATGTAAGTTTTATGCTTTAGCATGTCGCATGCGTGTGAATGTTAACATGACAGTATACCTGCCATGCGGCTAAGTGCTTATGTGATAAACTGCTTGAATGCCTGTGGGTGGAGGTTGGATTACTTGAGTTGGGAATACTCATTGAAATCCGTGTTTTAGCCTACTCGCGAGTAGCAATTTCAAACTGTTTTCCAAACAAGACGGATATGCAATGCTTATTTCCAAATTAGGCGATCTAGTCTATACTTGTTTGCTGTGCGCACAACATAGTAATTCTAGGCTAATAACCGGAATAAGAACGCATAAAGTTTTCAAAATTGGATATCACGGTTAGTAGAGGCCGGTCTTCGGACCGGGCGAAAGGGGGTGCTCAAAGCTGACCTTCCCCGATCGTACCCAAGCTCCCGAGCCAAGACCACTTTGGTGATGACGGACACGTGGCCTTCGGCACCGAGTCAGGGTTTCCTAAATTTCCCATTTTAAAAATATTTAGGTGGCGACTCTGTAATCTGGCAAAGCAGTCCATGTTGGGCACTACTTTTCAAAAATCTGTTTTCTCAAACGATTTGCCAGAGTTGGACTCTTTGGTTCAGATTTAGAACCGCAACAAACAAAAATCGAGTCCGAACTGTAGCGAGGTCCCCCGCGGGCATGTTACAGCGCGTCGTCCTATTTTGCACATCGCACTGTCTTGTGCAGTTTATCACTCGCGCTATTTTGCGCATGGCACTGTTTTGTGCAGTTTACACTCGCGTTATTTTGCGCATCGCACTGTTTTGTGCAGTTTATCACTCGCGCCATTTTGCACATCGCACTGTTTTGTGCAGTTTATCACTCCCGCTATTTTGCGCATCGCGCTGTTTTGTGCAGTTTATCCCTCGCGCCATTTTGCGCATCGCCCTGTTTTGTGCAGTTTATCACTCGCACTATTTTGCGCATCGCACTGTTTTGTGCAGTTTATCACTCGTGTTATTTTGCGCGTCGTCCTATTTTGCGCATCGCACTGTTTTCTGTAGTTTACACTCGCGTTATTTTGCGCGTCGTCCTTTTTTGCTCATTGCGCTATTTTGTACAGTTTATCACTCGCGCCATTTTGCGCATCGCGCTGTTTTGTGCAGTTTATCACTCGCGCTATTTTGCGCATCACACTGTTTTGTGCAGTTTATCACTCGAGCTATTTTGCGCATCGCATTGTTTTGTGCAGTTTACACTCACGTTATTTTGCGCGTCGTCCTATTTTGCGCATCACACTGTTTTGTGCAGTTTATCACTCACGCTATTTTGCGCATCGCACTGTTTTGTGCAGTTTACACTCGCGTTATTTTGCGAGTCGTCCTGTTTTGCGCATCGCGCTATTTTGTGCAGTTTATCACTCACGCCATTTTGCGCATCGCCCTGTTTTGTGCAGTTTATCACTCGCGCTATTTTGCGCATCGCACTATTTTGTGCCATTTATCACTCGCGCTATTTTGCGCATCGCACTGTCTTGTGCAGTTTACACTCGCGTTATTTTGCGCGTCGTCTTGTTCAGCGCATCGCGCTGTTTTGTGCAGTTTATCACTCCCGCCATTTTGCGCATCGCACTGTTTTGTGCAGTTTATCACTCGCGCTATTTTGCGCATCCCACTGTTTTGTGCAGTTTACAATCGCGTTATTTTGCGCGTCGTCCTATTTTGCGCATCGCACTGTTTTGTGCAGTTTATCACTCGCGCTATTTTGCGCATCGCACTGTTTTGTGCCGTTTACACTCGCGTTATTTTGCACGTCATCCTATTTTGCGAATCGCATTATTTTGTGCAGTTTATCACTCGCGCTATTTTGCGCATCGCACTGTTTTGTGCAGTTCACGCTCGCGTTATTTTGCGCGTCGTCCTGTTTTCCGCATCGCGCTGTTCTGTGTAGTTTATCACTCGCGCCATTTTGCGCATCGCACTGTTTTGTGCAGTTTATCCCTCGCGCTATTTTGCGCATCGCACTGTTTTGTGTAATTTACACTCGCGTTATTTTACGCGTCGTCCTATTTTGCGCATCGCACTATTTTGTGCAGTTTATCACTCGCGCTATTTTGCGCATCGCCCTGTTTTGTACAGTTTACACTCGCGTTATTTTGCGCGTCGTCCTCTTTTGCGCATCGCACTGTTTTGTGCAGTTTATCACTCGCGCTGTTTTGCGCATCGCACTGTTTTGTGCAGTTTACACTCCCGTTATTTTGCACGCCGTCCTGTTTTGCGCATTGCGCTGTTTTGTGCAGTTTATCACTCGCGCTATTTTGCGCATCGCACTGTTTTGTGCAGTTTATCACTCGCGCTATTTTGCGCATCGCACTGTTTTGTGCAGTTTACACTCACGTTATTTTGCGGGTCGTCCTATTTTGCGCATCACACTGTTTTGTGCAGTTTATCACTCGCGCTATTTTGCGCATCGCACTATTTTGTGCAGTTACACTTGCGTTATTTTGCGCGTCGTCCTGTTTTGCGCATCGCGCCATTTTGTGCAGTTTATCACTCGCGCCATTTTGCGCATCGCCCTATTTTGTGCCATTTATCACTCGCGCTATTTTGCGCATCGCACTGTTTTGTGCAGTTTACACTCACGTTATTTTGCGGGTCGTCCTATTTTGCGCATCACACTGTTTCGTGAAGTTTATCGCTCGCGCTATTTTGCGCATCGCACTATTTTGTGCAGTTACACTTGCGTTATTTTGCGCGTCGTCCTGTATTGCGCATCGCGCCATTTTGTGCAGTTTATCACTCGCGTCATTTTGCGCATCGCCCTATTTCGTGCCATTTATCACTCGCGCTATTTTGCGCATCGCACTGTTTTGTGCAGTTTACACTCGCGTTATTTTGCGCGTCGCCTTGTTTTGCGCATCGCGCTGTTTTGTGTAGTTTATCACTCACGCCATTTTGTGCATCGCACTGTTTTGTGCAGTTTATCACTCGCGCTATTTTGTGCATCCCACTGTTTTGTGCAATTTACACTCGCGTTATTTTGCGCGTCGTCCTATTTGCGCATCGCACTATTTTGTGCAGTTTATCACTCGCGCTATTTTGCGCATCGCACTGTTTTGTGCCGTTTACACTCGCGTTATTTTGCACGTCGTCCTATTTTGCGAATCGCATTATTTTGGGCAGTTTATCACTCACGCTATTTTGCGCATCGCACTGTTTTGTGCAGTTTACGCTCGCGTTATTTTGGCCGTCGTCCTGTTTTCCGCATCGCGCTGTTCTGTGTAGTTTATCACTCGCGCCATTTTGCGCATCGCACTGTTTTGTGCAGTTTATCCCTCGCGCTATTTTGCGCATCGCACTGTTTTGTACAGTTTATCACTCGCGCTATTTTGCGCATCGCACTGTTTTGTGTAGTTTACACTAGCGTTATTTTACGCGTAGTCCTATTTTGTGCATCGCACTGTTTTGAGCAGTTTATCACTCGCGCTATTTTGCGCATCGCCCTGTTTTGTGCAGTTTACACTCGCGTTATTTTGCGCGTCGTCCTATTTTACGCATTACACTATTTTGTGCAGTTTATCACTCGCGCTATTTTGCGCATCGCACAGTTTTGTGCAGTTTACACTCCCGTTATTTTGCACGCCGTCCTGTTTTGCGCGTTGCGCTGTTTTGTGCAGTTTATCTCTCGTGCTATTTTGCGCATGGCACTGTTTTGTGCAGTTTATCACTCACGCTATTTTGCGCATGGCACTGTTTTGTGCAGTTTACACTCACGTTCTTTCGCACATCGCACTGTTTTGTGCAGTTTACACTCGCGTTATTTTGCGCGTCGTCCGATTTTGCGCATCGCACTGTTTTGTGCAGTTTACACTCGCGTTATTTTGCGCGTAGTCTTACTTTGCGCATCACGCTGTTTTGTGCAGTTTATCACTCGCGCCATTTTGCGCATCGCACTGTTTTGTGCAGTTTATCACTCGCGCTATTTTGCGCATCGCACTGTTTTGTGCAATTTACACTCGCATTATTTTGCGCGTCGTCCTATTTTGCACATCGCCCTGTTTTGCACAGTTTATCACTCGCGCTATTATGCGCATCGCACTGTTTTGTACAGTTTACACTCACGTTATTTTGCGCGTCGTCCTATTTTGTGCATCGCACTGTTTTGTGCAGTTTATCACTCACGCTATTTTGCGCATCGCACTGTTTTGCGCAGTTTACACTCGCGTTATTTTGCGCGTCGTCCTGTTTTGCGCATCGCGCTGTTTTGTGCAGCTTATCACTCGCGCCATTTTGCGCATCGCACTGTTTTGTCCAGTTTATCACTCGCGCTATTTTGCGCATCGCACTGTTTTGTGCAGTTTACACTCGCGTTATTTTGCGCGTCGTCCCAGTTTACACTCGCGCTACTTTGCGCATCGCACTGTTTTGTGTAGTTTATCACTCGTGCTATTTTGCGCATCGCACTGTTTTGTGCAGTTTACACTCGCGTTATTTTGCGCGTCGTCCGATTTTGCGCATCGCACTGTTTTGTGCAGTTTACACTCGTGTTATTTTTCGCGTAGTCCTGTTTTGCGCATCGCGCTGTTTTGTGCAGTTTATCACTCGCGCTATTTTGCGCATCGCACTGTTTTGTACAGTTTACACTCTCGTTATTTTGTGCGTCGTCCTATTTTGCGCATCGCACTTTTTTGTGCAGTTTATCACTCACGCTATTTTGCGTATCGCACTGTTTTGCGCAGTTTACACTCGCGTTATTTTGCGCGTCGTCCTGTTTTGCGCATCGTGCTGTTTTGTGCAGCTTATCACTCGCGCCATTTTGCGCATCGCACTGTTTTGTGCAGTTTACACTCGCGTTATTTTGCACGTCGTCCTGTTTTGCGCATCGTGCTATTTTGTGCAGTTTATCACTCGCGCTATTTTGCACATCGCACCGTTTTGTGCAGTTTATCACTCGCGCTATTTTGCGCATCGCACTGTTTTCTGCAGTTTACACTCGCATTATTTTGCGCGTCGTCCCAGTTTACACTCGCGCTGTTTTGCGCATCGCACTGTTTTGTGTAGTTTATCACTCGCGCTATTTTGCGCATCGCACTGTTTTGTGCAGTTTACGCTCGCGTTATTTTGCACGTCGTCCTATTTTGTGCATCGCATTGTTTTGTGCAGTTTATCACTCGCGCTATTTTGTGCATCGCACTGTTTTCTGCAGTTTACGGTCACGTTATTTTGCGCGTCATCCTATTTTGCGCAACGCACTGTTTTGTGCAGTTTATCACTAGCGCAATTTTGTGCATTGCACTTTTTTGTGCAGTTTACACTTGCGTTATTTTGCGCATCGTGCTGTTTTGTGCAGTTTATCACTTGCGCCATTTTGCGCATCGCCTTGTTTTGTGCAGTTTATCACTCGCGCTATTTTGCGCAGCGCACTGTTTTGTGCAGTTTACACTCGCGTTATTTTCCGCGTCGTCCTATTTTGTGCATCGCACTGTTTTTTGCAGTTTATCACTCGCGCTATTTTGCGCATCGCACTGTTTTGTGCAGTTTACACTCGCGTTATTTTGCGCGTCGTCCTGTTTTGCGCATCGCACTTTTTTGTGCAGTTTATCACTAGCGCCATTTTGCTCATCGCACTGTTTTGTGCAGTTTATCACTTGCGCTATTTTCCGCATCGCACTGTTTTGTGCAGTTTATCACTCGCGCTATTTTGCGCATCGCACTGTTTTGTGCAGTTTACACTCGCGTTATTTTGCACGTTGTCCTATTTTGCGCTTCGCACTGTTTTGTGCAGTTTATCACTCGCACTATTTTGCGCATCGCACTGTTTTGTGCAGGTTACCCTCGCGTTATTTTTGCGCGTTGTCCTATTTTGCGCATCGCACTGTTTTGTGCAGTTTACACTCACGTTATTTTGCGCGTCGTCCTATTTTGCGCATCACACTATTTTTTGCAGTTTATCACTCGCGCTATTTTGCGCATCGCACTGTTTTGTGCAGTTTACACTCGCGTTATTTTGCGCGTCGTCCTGTTTTGCGCATCGCGCCATTTTGTGCAGTTTATCACTCGCGCCATTTTGCGCATCACCCTGTTTTGTGCAGTTTATCACTCGCGCTATTTTGCGCATCGCACTGTTTTGTGCAGTTTACACTCACGGTATTTTGCGCATCGCACTGTTTTGTGCAGTTTGTCACTTGCGTTATTTTGCGCATCGCACTATTTTGTCCAGTTTACACTCGCGTTATTTTGCGCGTCGTCCTATTTTGTGCATCGCACTGTTTTGTGTAGTTTATCACTCGCGCTATTTTACGCATCGCACTGTTTTGGGCAGTTTACAGTCGCGTTACTTTGCGCGTCGTCCTATTTTGCTCATGGAATTGTTTTGTGCAGTTTATCACTCGCGCTATTTTGCGCATCGCACTGTTTTGTGCAGTTTACACTCGCGTTATTTCGCGCGTCGTCCTATTTTGCGCATCGCACTGTTTTGTGCAGTTTATCACTCGCGCCATTTTGCGCATCGCACTGTTTTTTGCAGTTTATCACTCGCGCTATTTTTGCGCCACGCACTGTTTTGTGCAGTTTATCACTCGCGCTATTTTGCGCATCGCACTGTTTTGTGCAGTTTACACTCGCGTTATTTTGCGCGTCGTCCTGTTTTGCGTATCGCGCTGTTTTGTGTAGTTTATCACTCCCACCATTTTGCGCATCGCACTGTTTTGTGTAGTTTATCACTTGCGCTATTTTGCGCATCGCACTGTTTTGTACAGTTTACACTCGCGCTGTTTTGCATGTCGTCCTATTTTGCGCATCGCACTGTTTTGTGCCGTTTATCACTCGCGCAATTTTGCGCATCGCATTGTTTTCCACAGTTTACACTCGCGTTATTTTGAGCGTCGTCCTGTTTTGCGCATCGCACTTTTTGTGCAGTTTATCGCTCGCGCTATTTTGCGCATCGCACTGTTTTGTGCAGTTTACACTCGCGTTATTTTGCATGTCGACCGGTTTTGCGCAACGCGCTGTTTTGTGCATGTTTATCACTCGCGCTATTTTGCGCATCGCACTTTTTTGTGCAGTTTACACTCGCACTATTTTGCGCATCGCGCTGTTTTGTGCAGTTTATCACTTGCGCCATTTTGCGCATCGCACTGTTTTGTGCAGTTTATCACTCGCGGTATTTTGCACATCGCATTGTTTTGTGCAGTTTATCATTCGCGCTATTTTGCGCATCGCACTGTTTTGTCCAGTTTACACTCGCGTTATTTTGCGCGTCGTCCTATTTTGTGCATCGCACTGTTTTGTGTAGTTTATCACTTGCGCTATTTTACGCATCGCACTGTTTTGGGCAGTTTACAGTCGCGTTATTTTGCGCGTCGCCCTATTTTGCTCATGGCACTGTTTTGTGCAGTTTATCACTCGCGCTATTTTGCGCATCGCACTGTTTTGTGCAGTTTACACTCGCGTTATTTTGCGCGTCGTCCTATTTGCGCACCGCACTGTTTTGTGCAGCTTATCACTCGCGCCATTTTGCGCATCGCACTGTTTTTTGCAGTTTATCACTCACGCTATTTTGCGCATCGCATAGTTTTGTGCTGTTAATCCCTTCCGCTATTTTGCGCATCGCACTGCTTTGTGCAGTTTACACTCGCGTTATTTTGCGTGTCGTCCTGTTTTGCGCATCGCGCTGTTCTGTGCAGTTTATCACTCGCGCCATTTTGCGCATCGCACTGTTTTTTGCGGTTTATCACTCGCGCTATTTTTGCGCCTCGCGCTGTTTTGTGCAGTTTATCACTCGCGCTATTTTTCATATCGCGCTGTTTTGTGCAGTTTACACTCGCGCAATTTTGCGCGTCGTCCTGTTTTGCGCTTCGCGCTGTTTGCGCAGTTTATCACCCGCGCCATTTTGCGCATCGCACTGTTTTGTGCAGTTTATCACTCGCGCTATTTTGCGCATCGCACTGTTTTGTATAGTTTACACTCACGTTATTTTGCGCGTCGTCCTATTTTGCGCATCGCACTGTTTTGTGCAGTTTATCACTCGTGCTATTTTGCGCATCGCACTGTTTTGTGCAGTTTACACTCGCGTTATTTTTCGCGTCGTCCTGTTTTGCGCATCGCGCTGTTTTGTGCAGTTTATCACCCGCGCCATTTTGCGCATCGCACAGTTTTGTGCAGTTTATCACTCGCGCTATTTTGCGCATCGCACTGTTTTGTGCAGTTTACACTCGCGTTATTTTGCGCGTCGTCCTATTTTGCGCATCGCACTGTCTTGTGCAGTTTATCACTCGCGCTATTTTGCGCATCGCACAGTTTTGTGCAGTTTATCACTCGGGCTATTTTGCGCATCGCACTGTTTTGTGCAGTTTATCACTCGCGCTATTTTGCGCATCGCACTGTTTTGTGCAGTTTATCACTCGCGCCATTTTGCGCATCGCACTGTTTTGTGCAGTTTATCACTCGCGCAAATTTGGCGCATCGCACTGTTTTGTGCAGTTTACACTCGCGTTATTTTGCGCATCGTCCTATTTTGCGCAACGTACTATTTTGTGCAGTTTATCACTAGCGCTGTTTTGCGCATCGCACTTTTTGTGCAGTTTAAACTCGCGTTATTTTGCGCATCGCACTTTTTGTGCAGTTTATCACTTGCGCCATTTTGTGGGTCGCCCTGTTTTGTGCAGTTTATCACTCGCGGTATTTTGCGCATTGCACTGTTTTGTACAGTTTACACTCGCGTTATTTTCCGCGACGTCGTATTTTGCGCATCGCACTGTTTTGTGCAGTTTATCACTCGCGCTATTTTGCGCATCACACTGTTTTGTGCAGTTTACACTCGCGTTATTTTGCGCGTCGTCCTATTTTGCGCATCGCGCTATTTTGTGCAGTTTATCCCCCGCGCCATTTTGCGCATCGCACTATTTTGTGAAGTTTATCAGTCGCGCTATTTTGCGCATCGCACTGTTTTGTGCAGTTTACACTCGCATTATTTTGCGCATCGTCGTATTTTGCGCAACGCACTATTTTGTGCAGTTTTTCACTAGCGCTATTTTGCGCATCGCATTTTTTTGTGCAGTTTAAACTCGCGTTATTTTGCGCATCGCGCTCTTTTGTGCAGTTTATCAATTGCGCCATTTTGCGCATCGCACTGTTTTGTGCAGTTTATCACTCGCGCTATTTTGCGCATCGCACTGTTTTGTGCAGTTTACACTGGCGTTATTTTGCGCGTCGTCCTATTTTGCGCATCGCACTGTCTTGTGCAGTTTATCACTCGCGCTATTTTGCGCATGGCACTGTTTTGTGCAGTTTACACTCGCGTTATTTTGCGCATCGCACTGTTTTGTGCAGTTTATCACTCGCGCCATTTTGCGCATCGCACTGTTTTGTGCAGTTTATCACTCGCGCTATTTTGCGCATCGCACTGTTTTGTACAGTTTACACTCGCGTTATTTTGCGCGTCGTCCTATTTTGCGCATCGCACTGTTTTGTGCAGTTTATCACTCGTGCTATTTTGCGCATCGCACTGTTTTGTGCAGTTTACACTCGCGTTATTTTTCGCGTCGTCCTGTTTTGCGCATCGCGCTGTTTTGTGCAGTTTATCACCCGCGCCATTTTGCGCATCGCACTGTTTTGTGCAGTTTATCACTCGCGCTATTTTGCGCATCGCACTGTTTTGTGCAGTTTACACTCGCGTTATTTTGCGCGTCGTCCTGTTTTGCGCATCGCACTGTCTTGTGCAGTTTATCACTCGCGCTATTTTGCGCATCGCACAGTTTTGTGCAGTTTATCACTCGGGCTATTTTGCGCATCACACTGTTTTGTGCAGTTTACAATGGCGTTATTTTGCGCATCGCACTGTTTTGTGCAGTTTATCACTCGCGCCATTTTGCGCATCGCACTGTTTTGTGCAGTTTATCACTCGCGCAAATTTGGCGCATCGCACTGTTTTGTGCAGTTTACACTCGCGTTATTTTGCGCATCGTCCTATTTTGCGCAACGTACTATTTTGTGCAGTTTATCACTAGCGCTGTTTTGCGCATCGCACTTTTTGTGCAGTTTAAACTCGCGTTATTTTGCGCATCGCGCTCTTTTGTGCAGTTTATCACTTGCGCCATTTTGTGGGTCGCCCTGTTTTGTGCAGTTACACTCGCGTTATTTTGCGCATCGCACTGTTTTGTACAGTTTACACTCGCGTTATTTTCCGCGTCGTCGTATTTTGCGCATCGCACTGTTTTGTGCAGTTTATCACTCGCGCTATTTTGCGCATCACACTGTTTTGTGCAGTTTACCACTCGCGCCATTTTGCGCATCGCGCTATTTTGTGCAGTTTACACTCGCGCTATTTTGCGCATCGCGCTATTTTGTGCAGTTTATCCCCCGCGCCATTTTGCGCATCGCACTGTTTTGTGAAGTTTATCAGTCGCGCTATTTTGCGCATCGCACTGTTTTGTGCAGTTTACACTCGCGTTATTTTGCGCATCGTCGTATTTTGCGCAACGCACTATTTTGTGCAGTTTTTCACTAGCGCTATTTTGCGCATCGCATTTTTTTGTGCAGTTTAAACTCGCGTTATTTTGCGCATCGCGCTCTTTTGTGCAGTTTATCAATGGCGCCATTTTGCGCATCGCACTGTTTTGTGCAGTTTATCACTCGCGCTATTTTGCGCATCGCACTGTTTTGTGCAGTTTACACTCGCGTTATTTTGCGCGTCGTCCTATTTTGCGCATCGCACTGTCTTGTGCAGTTTATCACTCGCGCTATTTTGCGCATGGCACTGTTTTGTGCAGTTTACACTCGCGTTATTTTGCGCATCGCACTGTTTTGTGCAGTTTATCACTCGCGCCATTTTGCGCATCGCACTGTTTTGTGCAGTTTATCACTCCCGCTATTTTGCGCATCGCGCTGTTTTGTGCAGTTTATCACTCGCGCCATTTTGCGCATCGCACTGTTTTGTGCAGTTTATCACTCGCGCTATTTTGCGCATCGCACTGTTTTGTGCAGTTTACACTCGCGTTATTTTGCGCGTCGTCCTATTTTGCGCATCGCACTGTTTTGTGCAGTTTACACTCGCGTTATTTTGCGCGTCGTCCTGTTTTGCTCATCGCGCTATTTTGTGCAGTTTATCACTCGCGCCATTTTGCGCATCGCACTGTTTTGTGCAGTTTATCACTCGCACTATTTTGCGCATCGCACAGTTTTGTGCAGTTTATCACTCGCGCTATTTTGCGCGTCGCACTGTTTTGTGCAGTTTACACTCGCGTTATTTTGCGCTTCGCACTGTTTTGTGCAGTTTATCACTCGCACTATTTTGCGCATCGCACAGTTTTGTGCTGTTAATCCCTCCCGCTATTTTGCGTATCGCACTGCTTTGTGCAGTTTACACTCGCGTTATTTTGCGCGTCGTCCTGTTTTGCGCATCGCGCTGTTTTGTGCAGTTTATCACTCGCGCCATTTTGCGCATCGCACTGTTTTGTGCGGTTTATCACTCGCGCTATTTTTGCGCCTCGCGCTGTTTTGTGCAGTTTATCACTCGCGGTATTTTGCGCATCGCACTGTTTTGTGCAGTTTACACTCGCGTTATTTTGCGCGTCGTCCGATTTTGCGCGTGGCACTGTCTTGTGCAGTTTATCACTCGCGCTATTTTGCGCATCGCACAATTTTTTGCAGTTTATCACTCGGGCTATTTTGCGCATCGCACTGTTTTGTGCAGTTTACACTTTCGTTATTTTGCGCATCGCACTGTTTTGTGCAGTTTATCACTCGCGCCATTTTGCGCATCGCACTGTTTTGTGCAGTTTATCACTCGCGCCATTTTGCGCATCGCACTGTTTTGTGCAGTTTATCACTCGCGCTATTTTGCGCATCGCACTGTTTTGTGCAGTTTACACTCGCGTTATTTTGCGCATCGTCCTATTTTGCGCAACGTACTATTTTGTGCAGTTTATCACTAGCGCTGTTTTGCGCATCGCACTTTTTTGTGCAGTTTAAACTCGCGTTATTTTGCGCATCGCGCTCTTTTGTGCAGTTTATCACTTGCGCCATTTTGCGCGTCGCCCTGTTTTGTGCAGTTTATCACTCGCGGTATTTTGCGCATCGCACTGTTTTGTACAGTTTACACTCGCGTTATTTTCCGCGTCGTCGTATTTTGCGCATCGCACTGTTTTGTGCAGTTTATCACTCGCGCTATTTTGCGCATCACACTGTTTTGTGCAGTTTACACTCGCGTTATTTTGCGCGTCGTCCTATTTTGCGCATCGCACTGTTTTGTGCAGTTTATCACTCGCGCTATTTTGCGCATCGCGCTGTTTTGTGCAGTTTATCACTCGCGCCATTTTGTGCATCGCACTGTTTTGTGCAGTTTATCACTCGCGCTATTTTGCGTATCGCATTGTTTTGTGCAATTTACACTGGCGTTATTTTGCGCGTCGTCCTATTTTGCGCATCGCACTGTTTTGTGCAGTTTATCACTCGCGTTATTTTGCTCGTCGTCCTATTTTGCGCATCGCACTATTTTCTGCAGTTTACACTCGCGTTATTTTGCGCGTCGTCCTGTTTGTCTCATCGCGCTATTTTGTACATTTTATCACTCGCGCCATTTTGCGCATCGCACTGTTTTGTGCAGTTTATCACTCGCACTATTTTGCGCATCGCACGGTTTTGTGCAGTGTATCACTCGCGCTATTTTGCGCATCGCACTATTTTGTGCAGTTTATCACTCGCGCTATTTTGCGCATCGCACTGTTTTGTGCAGTTTATCACTCGCGCTATTTTGCGCATCGCACTGTTTTGTACAGTTTACACTCACGTTATTTTGCGCGTCGTCCTATTTTGCGCATCGCACTGTTTTGTGCAGTTTATCACTCGCGCTATTTTGCGCATCGCACTGTTTTGTACAGTTTACACTCACGTTATTTTGCGCGTCGTCCTATTTTGCGCATCGCACTGTCTTGTGCAGTTTATCACTCGCGCTATTTTGCGCATCGCACAGTTTTGTGCAGTTTATCACTCGGGCTATTTTGCGCATCGCACTGTTTTGTGCAGTTTACACTTGCGTTATTTTGCGCATCGCACTGTTTTGTGCAGTTTATCACTCGCGCCATTTTGCGCATCGCACTGTTTTGTGCAGTTTATCACTCGCGCCATTTTGCGCATCGCACTGTTTTGTGCAGTTTATCACTCGCGCTATTTTGCGCATCGCACTGTTTTGTGCAGTTTATCACTCGCGCTATTTTGCGCATCGCACTGTTTTGTGCAGTTTACACTCGCGTTATTTTGCGCATCGTCCTATTTTGCGCAACGCACTATTTTGTGCAGTTTATCACTAGCGCTGTTTTGCGCATCGCACTTTTTTGTGCAGTTTAAACTCGCGTTATTTTGCGCATCGCGCTCTTTTGTGCAGTTTATCACTTGCGCCATTTTGCGCATCGCCTTGTTTTGTGTAGTTTATCACTCGCGGTATTTTGCGCATCACACTGTTTTGTACAATTTACACTCGCGTTATTTTCCGCGTCGTCGTATTTTGCGCATCGCACTGTTTTGTGCAGTTTATCACTCGCGCTATTTTGCGCATCACACTGTTTTGTGCAGTTTACACTCGCGTTATTTTGCGCGTCGTCCTATTTTGCGCATCGCACTGTTTTGTGCAGTTTATCACTCGCGCTATTTTACGCATCGCACTGTTTTGTGCAGTTTACACTCGCGTTATTTTTCGCGTCGTCCTATTTTGCGCATCGCGCTGTTTTGCGCAGTTTATCACCCGCGCAATTTTGCGCATCGCACTGTTTTGTGCAGTTTATCACTCGCGCTATTTTGCGCATCGCACTGTTTTGTGCAGTTTACACTCACGTTATTTTGCGCGTGTAGACACCCCATTTTTGACCGCCCCTCAAGACTAGGGCATTACTGATGGTTTGCTCGGTGTTGAGAGATGTGCAGGGCACAGGTTCAGTTTCTTCGACAAAGAAAGAGGCAAACCCTTCAAAACACTTTGTTTAGGGGTTTGGAGTTGAAGAAAAGAGGAGAGGAGGGGAGAAAATAGGTTTGAGAAGAAGTTCGCCACGAATCCGGGTAGAAGAAAGTCAAGCGGCTCTCGCTGAATCAGGCTTATTCAATTGCATACTTGGAATTTAGCTATGAAGCCACTACCATTGGAAAGAAGACTTCCGGGGCTTCATTTTTGGTTCAAGAATCTCCTAGAGCCAAGTCCGGGTGGAGGAGATATGATGGGTTGAAGCTGGGCATCATCCCGGTTGGATCGAGTCTGCGCGGCTTCACGGAAAAGGGCATAACTTTTTACACAGAAGGAATTTTGATGCAAGGTTTGCGCCATTGGAAAGCTAACTTCCGGGGCTTCAATTTGCATACCCACCGGCCATTTTTTGACCTAGGAATCACCTATCGGCACTCTATTTAGCCGACCGGCAGAAAATAGTGCCGACCGGTACTTTATTTTGGCCGATGATCAAATTTTCTGGCCGACCTGACCCCTTTGCACCCTCCAAGCCTGGTGCATACCAGCTGTACCAGCTGGGATGCACAGAACCAGATCCACGTGCATCCATGTGCCTATTTTGCACCCTTGACCACCTTTTGGCCCTTATTTTGCACCCTTTGCTCAAGGCTTCTTGAGGAAGCCTTGACCCCTTGTCTTGGCTTCCTCAAGAAGCCTACCAGCTGTCCAAGCTTCTTTGATAAGCCAAGACCCTCTTGCACCTCTTGAACCTCCCTCTTTTGCTTAGCCATTAAGTCTTCTTTGCCTATATAAGCACCATTCCTTCTCCTTTGTCTAGGGTTGGAGATTCTTAAGCAAAAAACCAGAGGATATACATATATTCTGATACAGATACATATATCCCACCTCCTTCTCTATATCTATCCTATCCAAGCTTCCAAACACCTTGGTTCTTGTATCATTTGCTCTACAACACCTAGCACAACACCTCCATCTTCCATTCCAGCATTTGGGAGGTCATTTGCAGAGGTTAGGAGCTCAGAAACTTGGACCAAGGGGTGCTGGTTTGTTGGTCTACAAGGGTAAGCACACTTTTCCCCAAAACTAGCATTTTGTTGGTTCATATCTAAGCCATAGTTGCATGTATTTTTGAGCTTCGATGTAAACTACAAAGAGGCTTTTTTTGAGCCCTTCTTCAACATTGAAGAAGGGCTCAACCTTGTTTGGGACCCCCATGTATGACTTGCTTCAATACCCTCTTGGGTCCTTATTTTGTTGCATGTTTCTTTAGCCTACCATGCTTCCATTTTTGGGCCTTCGACAGGCCTGAAAAGTGGCTTATTTTTCCCCCCTCTACATGTCTCATGAAGGGTATTTGGCTGTTTGATGGCAGCATCTAGCACCTATCTCTTTACCCCCTTGTATGCCATGATTCTTGCATAGTATATTTGGCTGGCGTATAATCTGTTTTTGAGCATGTAATAAACTGTAAGTAGGCTTATTTTGAGCCCTTCTTCAACATTGAAGAAGGGATCAACCCTGTTTGGGACCCCTATCTTGCACTTGTTTCATAATCTCTTCTATTTACCGTAATTTTGCATGCTTTGTTAGCCTATCTTGCTTCTATTTTTGTGGCTGGTCATAAACTGGAAATGTGCTTGTTTTGCCATGTATAAGGTCTGTCCTAGGTTGTTTGGGTCAATCTTGGCATGCTTTGTATAGCCCCTTTGCATTGTAGCTTGTATGCTTCAAGTAGGTGCATGTGTAGGATGCATTGCCTCCATGATTTCAAGGGTTTGGAACCCTCTTACATGCTATTTCAGACCCTAATCCATGCTCACATGTTCATTTTTGTCATCTCTTTCATGCTTTAAGGGTGTGTCCTTTTATGCATTCAAGGGTGCCTTGTGCATGCTTGTGTGTTTAGAGCTTTTAGGATGCCGTGAGTGTGAGTTTTAGGTGTATTTTCACATGCTGAAAACCTGTTTTTGGTTGCTCGAGTCTTGCCATGATTGGTCTTGTCAAGTGTGGTTCAAAGCCTCATTACCTTGCTTCAAGCACTCGGGCTATTTGCATGCTTTGTTTGGTCTTGTTTAGCTTGGTTTGGCACCATGTTTTGCATGATTTCAGAGCTTTTCATGTATGCTAATAGTCCATGTTTGTGCCTCTTAGATGTGTTTAAGAGTTGCTTAATTATGCTTAAGTGTTGGTGCCTTAACTTATACATGTGTGCATGTGTGTTTGGCCCTCTTGACTTAGCATTTTGGCCACTGATTTTAGGACTATTTGAGTTGCCTAATTCATGTATAAGACCATCCTTCCATTGATTCGCATGCTTGTCTTGTATGCTTACTTGCATGATTGCATTGTATTGCCATATTGCATACTAGTTGACATGTTTAGGACTTCATTGCATCGACATGCATGCTAAGCCTCTTGACCAAGTCATGATAGAGGTTTGAGCACCCTTGTTTGCTTGTTTGCATTGCATGCATTTGAAATCAAAGTTGCATTCTTGGTTCTTAGGGCCATCATGCATGGAAATGCGCGATTGGTGGTCCGGGAATCGAGGCACATGCCCCTTTGAGTCAATAACATGATAAGGGGTGTGTATAGTGCATAAATATCTTGAATCACATTGCCATGCATGTTGTTGTCCTCTGCTGCTGTGGGTTGCAGGTTCTGCAGGTGTTAAGTGCCGGCCGGCACTATTTAGTGCCCACCGGCAGTCAATTGCCAGCCGATAACTTCATCTAGTGCCGGTGGCCTCCTTCTTCAGCCGGTGGTGCTCTACCCCAGCCGGTGGTACTCCCCAGTGCCCTGAGAGGCACTCCTGGGACTCTGGCAATTTTCAGAGGAGGATAGCAGGGGAAACAGAGGCAATCCGTGCATGGCAATGCGATTCCGAGCCAATTCCGAGCGCGCGCTGCATTTGAGCCCTCTTCCCGAGGCGTTTACTGCTTTAATTAACTTAGTTAATTTGTTAATTAATTTAGTTAAATTGTAATAATTAATTAGCTTGCGTAGTTAATTAATTTGTATTATTCTTTTGGTCCCTCCGAGCGAGGGTAAATTTGTAATAAGTGTGTGTGAGTGGGTGCATGTCTTCCAACCCCCATTTCTTTCTACCCTTTTATTTACCTGCTTATGATGGTAGATTAAGGCACATCTAAATTAGCATACCTTATGCAATGCATGCGTGCATTCATGCATTTGTTTACATACATCGGGCTCGGTACATCATACAAACTGCATCGTACTTTCAATTCCAAATTGAATACGTGATAGTTGTTGCATTTCATGTGCCATGCTTAGGAGAGCCGAGCCTGTCTAGATTACATTCCGTATGCGATGCATTAGTCACTTAACATAAACTAGGTCATGCATGTTTTGCTAACTGGTTTCTTGTTTTGGCGCAGAGTACGATGTAAGTTTTATGCTTTAGCATGTCGCATGCGTGTGAATGTTAACATGACAGTATACCTGCCATGCGGCTAAGTGCTTATGTGATAAACTGCTTGAATGCCTGTGGGTGGAGGTTGGATTACTTGAGTTGGGAATACTCATTGAAATCCGTGTTTTAGCCTACTCGCGAGTAGCAATTTCAAACTGTTTTCCAAACAAGACGGATATGCAATGCTTATTTCCAAATTAGGCGATCTAGTCTATACTTGTTTGCTGTGCGCACAACATAGTAATTCTAGGCTAATAACCGGAATAAGAACGCATAAAGTTTTCAAAATTGGATATCACGGTTAGTAGAGGCCGGTCTTCGGACCGGGCGAAAGGGGGTGCTCAAAGCTGACCTTCCCCGATCGTACCCAAGCTCCCGAGCCAAGACCACTTTGGTGATGACGGACACGTGGCCTTCGGCACCGAGTCAGGGTTTCCTAAATTTCCCATTTTAAAAATATTTAGGTGGCGACTCTGTAATCTGGCAAAGCAGTCCATGTTGGGCACTACTTTTCAAAAATCTGTTTTCTCAAACGATTTGCCAGAGTTGGACTCTTTGGTTCAGATTTAGAACCGCAACAAACAAAAATCGAGTCCGAACTGTAGCGAGGTCCCCCGCGGGCATGTTACAGCGCGTCGTCCTATTTTGCACATCGCACTGTCTTGTGCAGTTTATCACTCGCGCTATTTTGCGCATGGCACTGTTTTGTGCAGTTTACACTCGCGTTATTTTGCGCATCGCACTGTTTTGTGCAGTTTATCACTCGCGCCATTTTGCGCATCGCACTGTTTTGTGCAGTTTATCACTCCCGCTATTTTGCGCATCGCGCTGTTTTGTGCAGTTTATCCCTCGCGCCATTTTGCGCATCGCCCTGTTTTGTGCAGTTTATCACTCGCACTATTTTGCGCATCGCACTGTTTTGTGCAGTTTATCACTCGCGTTATTTTGCGCGTCGTCCTATTTTGCGCATCGCACTGTTTTCTGTAGTTTACACTCGCGTTATTTTGCGCGTCGTCCTTTTTTGCTCATTGCGCTATTTTGTACAGTTTATCACTCGCGCCATTTTGCGCATCGCACTGTTTTGTGCAGTTTATCACTCGCACTATTTTGCGCATCGCACGGTTTTGTGCAGTTTACCACTCGCGCTATTTTGCGCGTCGCACTGTTTTGTGCAGTTTACACTCACGTTATTTTGCGCGTCGTCCTATTTTGCGCATCACACTGTTTTGTGCAGTTTATCACTCATGCTATTTTGCGCATCGCACTGTTTTGTGCAGTTTACACTCGCGTTATTTTGCGAGTCGTCCTGTTTTGCGCATCGCGCTATTTTGGGCAGTTTATCACTCACGGCATTTTGCGCATCGCCCTGTTTTGTGCAGTTTATCACTCGCGCTATTTTGCGCATCGCACTATTTTGTGCCATTTATCACTCGCGCTATTTTGCGCATCGCACTGTCTTGTGCAGTTTACACTCGCGTTATTTTGCGCGTCGTCTTGTTCAGCGCATCACGCTGTTTTGTGCAGTTTATCACTCCCGCCATTTTGCGCATCGCACTGTTTTGTGCAGTTTATCACTCGCGCTATTTTGCGCATCCCACTGTTTTGTGCAGTTTACAATCGCGTTATTTTGCGCGTCGTCCTATTTTGCGCATCGCACTGTTTTGTGCAGTTTATCACTCGCGCTATTTTGCGCATCGCACTGTTTTGTGCCGTTTACACTCGCGTTATTTTGCACGTCGTCCTATTTTGCGAATCGCATTATTTTGTGCAGTTTATCACTCGCGCTATTTTGCGCATCGCACTGTTTTGTGCAGTTTACGCTCGCGTTATTTTGCGCGTCGTCCTGTTTTCCGCATCGCGCTGTTCTGTGTAGTTTATCACTCGCGCCATTTTGCGCATCGCACTGTTTTGTGCAGTTTATCCCTCGCGCTATTTTGCGCATCGCACTGTTTTGTGTAGTTTACACTCGCGTTATTTTACGCGTCGTCCTATTTTGCGCATCGCACTATTTTGTGCAGTTTATCACTCGCGCTATTTTGCGCATCGCCCTGTTTTGTACAGTTTACACTCGCGTTATTTTGCGCGTCGTCCTCT